>JAASFO010000849.1:0-12250 GCA_023333815.1 Globisporangium recalcitrans | reverse complement strand
TCGAAAGCGCGCGCGTCCACTGAGTGTCTGCAGGTGGTGCGCATTTCCAAGAGCGAGCTCCGCGAGTTGCCTGGTTGTCCATCTTCGCGTCCACCGTCTTCGTCACACGTCACAGATAACTGATGAACCCATTTTGATTGGATGATAGTAAAGCATTTTCTTGCTCGAATAGAGTATTTTATACGATTGCTTTGATCAAAACCCACTTTGCCATCATCATTGAGAAATGGCTCCAACGCCACCGACACCTGTTGCTGCCGCTGTTGCTGCCGCTGGCGCCGACGCCGATGCGGCGCTGCTGCTGCTCAACCCAGCAGAGCTCGAGAGCGAGCACGTGCACAAGGTCTACGACAGCATCGCGCCGCACTTCAGCCACACGCGCCACCACCCGTGGCCGCTCGTCACGGACTTTCTCGATGCACTCCCTTCTGGAGCTCTTGTGGCGGACGTCGGCTGCGGCAACGGCAAGTACCTGGGCGTGAACCCGCGCGTGTGCATGATCGGCGCAGACCGCAGCATCCCGCTGCTCACGTGCTCGGTCGAGGGCAAGTAAGTGTGGCGGTACATGAGCTATGATGCTGTGACAATGGACGGAATGGTCGTGTGCTGACTCGTCGTATGGTCTCGATGTGCATGAATGAACGAATGAATGGGTGGCGAGCAGGGACTACAACCTCTTTGGCTGCGACGCGCTCAGTGTGCCGCTGCGCACAGGCGCATTCGACGCCGCGATCTCCATCGCAGTGCTGCACCACATCTCGACGCCCGAGCGCCGCGTCGCTCTCATCAGGTATCACATTTCACTTTTCAGCCTCAAGAATCAACCCAGCAGCAATACGCTAACTAGCATTGCCTGTGTGCTTCTGTGTCGCTGCTGCACCGCAGTGAGCTCGCGCGGATAGTGAAGGTAGGCGGGCTCGTCTACATTGTCGCGTGGGCGTTCGAGCAGGACGAGCGCTCCAAGCGCCAGTTTGCGCAGCAGGACGTGCTGGTCGAGTGGAAGCTCCAGGAGAAGTACGCACCACCACCGATCCCCACATCCGATGACACGAATAGCAGCAGCAGCAGCAATAGCGACCAGCAGGCGCAGCTGCTCGCCAAGCACGCCAAGCAGGACCGCGAGAAGAAGTGGGTGGTCTACCAGCGCTACTGCCACGTGTACCGCGAGGGCGAGCTCGAGGACCTCGTGCGCCAAGTGCCCGGACTCGAGGTGCTCGAGTGCCAGTACAGCCGCTCCAACTGGTGCCTCAAGCTCGCGCGAGTCTAAGAACATGTGGAGATAGAGTGTAAGCGAGGTGGGCAGTATAGACGCAACGCCGACAGTGGGGCTCTGGCATTTCATTTCTACTGCTCAAACTGGTGGGGATGGCTGCGAGGTATCCCTACCAACTGCATCATCGGATACTTTCGCGCGCTTCAACGCCGCCGCCTCGCCACGATCTTCGCCCACCATATCTCCACCTTTCTGCGCAGCACGCGCCTGTTTGTTGCGCAAAAACTCCACTTTCCCGCCGCCGTTCTTCTCGATCTCCACGCGCTTCACGTGGAACTTGTGGCTTTTCGACGCCAAGTGGGACGCCCACTGCTTCACGCCCGTGAACTTGCGTCCGCCGCAGATCTCGCAGATGTTCTCGGCGTATTTCTCCGCCAGCGAGAGCTCCTTCGCGGCGTCCGGCTGCGCTTCCTGTATGGATGTGTAGGACTCGCTCATCACACGATCGGCTAGAAAAGCCTGCGCAATGTGCACCGCAGGTTCGCCCACGAGCGCGTCCCATTGCGACACGTCGCTGCTGTCCACCTGGTACACGGGGATGTTCCGCGTCACGAACCGGTTGCGGATCCACGACAACTGGCGGCGCGCGTACTGCCGCGTGGCGATGTTGAGCTGCTCGACGCACTCGTCAAAGATGCGCTTGAGCTCAGTAGCAGCAGACTCGGCATTTTCATCTTCAGTGCCGTCAGCACTGGGCTGCTGGGCTTCCAAGGCGTCAAAGTACGGCTGGAACTCCTTGTAGCCGATCGCCTGGAGGATGCCGACCGAGTTTTCTGGCTCGTCCTCGCTGTCCCCGCTCAGTGGGTGGTCCGGGTTCAAGCGCGGCGGGTTCGCCTTCACGTGCGCTCGCAGCGTCTTGATCTCTTCCGCCAACCCCGAGCTGATCATCGTGTCAACGCGCTTCGCCAGTCGTGCAGCGAGCGTCTGTTTGTTGCAGTGCACCCAGAAAGCGCACGCGTCAAAGTATTTCTCGAGGTTCAAACTCTCTTTCTCTTGACGCGCAATGTGCTCGCTGTGTGGGATGCCCGTCTGCTGGAACACCTGGAGACTGCGCTGCACTTTGCGCACGTTGTTGACGTGCAAGCGCGACGCCATCGCGGGGTCCACCTCGCGGAGCTTGGCGAAGAGCTGCTCGGGTGTGAGGTGGTTCTCTTGCGCTTCGCCACTGCTATTGACTGTGACACTGGCTGGCGCTGACGCCGCCACGCCATCAACGTCGGCGTCGTCCAGCAGCTGCGACTTCCACAGGATCGACTGCGTGTAGTACATAGTGCCGCCGACGATGATGGGCACTTTGCCGCGCGCCAGCACGTCTTCGATCGTGCGCAGCGCGAGCTTCTTGAACGCGAGCACGTCGCAGCGGCTCGACGGGTCCACGACGTCGAAGAGGTGGTGCGGCACGCCCTCTTTCTCCTGCTCGGTGATCTTCGCGGTCGCAATGTCCAGTCCGCGGTACATCTACAGAGAGAAGTAGTAGAGAGAGAGAGGGCGATGAGCGATGAGCGGTGGCAAAGAGTGGCAAACCGACAGAGAGACGAGAAGTGGACGCACCTGCATGGCGTCCGAGTTGATGATCTCGCCGCCGACTGCTTTGGCCAAGTCGATGGAGAGCTTCGTCTTGCCGGCGCCTGTCGTGCCCACGACCACGAGCACTTTGCGCAGCGACGCAGCAGCCATGGAGTTGTTGCCTCTGGAGCTGTGGGCAAGTGGCGCTTTTTGGCTCACGATCGAAAATGAAAGCAGCAATTTTTGATGGGCAATAATGGGTAGGTGATGTGGTCCACATGGTTTGCATTGTTGTTTGGATGGCTCGAAACGGCGCAGAATTTGCGAGTGGATACAAAGATGAACTGCAGTGTGTGTGTGTGTGTGTAAATGGTTACAGCGTGCGGGTTTTCTTGCTGGCTTTCGATATTAAGAACTCGCTGATGCTCGCTAACTGGCGGCGCTCCAGGTCCGGAAGCCCTGCTGCTGGGAGCGTTTCGGCGCCTCCTGCGGTCTCTTCTTGAGCAGCGTCGACTGCGATTTCACTCGTATCCTCGCTGCTCACAGCACGAGCGAGCGTCTTGATACCGAGCACGACCAGACTGTTGAGCCCGAACATCTTGCCGAGCGTCTTGGATGAGAGGTGCAGCACGCAGATCGGCACGCTGTGCAGGCGGCAGAGCAGCGGGATGTGTGCGAACGCGAGCGACTCGGGGTTGTTCGCGAACACGACCACGCGGAGCTCTCTCTTGGCGATCAGGCGCGCGACCTCGTTCACACCACGCGCGATGAACGACTGAAAAGTAGGTCGCGACGGCGCATTTGCAGCTTTCGCATCTGCTGCTTTAGAGCTGTTCCTGCTGGCGGCGATCACGTCGACGATCTCTTTCTGGATGCGGTCGAGCACGATGTCGCGCTCTTCCTTGGGCAGCTCCTCGAACTGCAGCGTGGGCCATGGACGCTCGAGCACCGACTTGCGGCTCTTCTTGCTCTTCTTGTGCTTGCTCTGCTGCTGCTTGGCGTCCAGCGCCGCGCGGCCGAACTGCGTGGCGACGCGCGCGTTCTTCTTCTTCATGCGTTCAGATTTCTTGTTGCCCAGAATGCAAAATTGGACATGCCAGCTTTTGCTGACTGCCACACCTCCCTTCCATTGGCCAGAACAATCAATTTTGCAGCTGTTTCTACGAATCAAGTGCGAGAAGGGATACTTGTGTTAATGACGTGTCACTGCAGGAGCAGTCAAACCTGATGTGAACATCTAACCTTGTCTTTTTCGCTGAGGTTATCCTGATGAGACATTTGGAGTGACGATGGGGTTACATCATGGGGTTACATCATTGGGATTACATCATTGGGGTTACTCGCAAGTATTCCCAGTTCGCGTCATATGTCCAGACTCATTTAGAGAGTGAGAGCGAGAGCGAGAGCGAGAGAGAGAGAAACATAGGCAGCATGGGTCGTTTCTTGGGCGGATCGCCTCCCGACAGCGACAGCGGACGCCGCGGACGACGCTACGAGGCGCTGCCAGCGGACGGCGCCGACGACGACCACGAGGACCGCGAGAGTCTGGGCACTGAGGAAGCCGTGACGTCCCCTGTCGCTCCGCCAATCGCAGGATCAGCAACAGCAATAGTAGCAGCAGCAACAGCGACGATGGTAACCAGCCCGCCGACAAGTTCGACTGCTGCTAGTGCTCTGGATACTGCGCCGGTGGAGAGAGAGCAGCGTGGTGGTGATGCTGCTGTTGATCGTACTGGTGAGCAGCAGGAGAAGGTGAAAGCGCAGGAAGAGGGGAAGAAGAAGGCGGCTCGAGCGACTTCAGAGAGCGGCGATAACCAAGCGGAAGAGGCGGTGGCGATCACTATCAGTGGTAGGCTTTGTGCTTTGATTGATACGCACGTGTATGTATATGCTGTTCCGCATCGTTGGGTTATTGCTGACAAAGAGTGACTATCGTTGTTGTTTAGATGAGAGCACTTTGGAGCAGAAGAGCGAGAGCCCAGAGGAAAGTGCAGGTGCGGCAGCGGATGCCTCCGTTGAAGACCTCGGTCCGGACGCGATCCAAGTGCGCATCCTCGACCTGAACGGCAAGTTCTTCAACATCCCGTGCCGTCTCGACTGGCGCGTGTCGCTCATGAAGCAGAAAGTGCTGGAGAGCACGGAAGTGCCCATTTCCGCGCAGCGACTGATTTACCGCGGTCGGGTGCTGGAAGACGAGTCGTGTCTCGCAGAGTACAAGGTGGAAGACGGCCACACAATCCACCTGTTTGTGCGCATGAATCAGACACCCGACCCTGAGGTTGCGAGCGCAGACGCGACGTCGAGCGGTGCGTCAAGCGGCAGTGGCATCCGCCTGGACGACGGCTCGGGCATGACGATCGTGCACATCTCGAACGACATCGTCTCGTCGGCGGTTTTCCCTTCCGACTCGGCGCGCCGCGTGGATCCGCTGATGCTCGACTCCCCGCTCGGCAACTGCGCGCGTCGTGTGAAGCTCTGGAGCTCGTTCTTGCTGATTATCTACACGATGAAAGTGATGGGGCAGTTTGCGCTGCTCGCAAACGACCAGCAGCTGCGCAGCCAGCAACAGAATGAAGGCGGAGCTGGGACGGAGACTGCGGCTGAGCGCGAGGACCAGCGCGAGCGCATGTACGATTACCCAGAGTACTACCACCAAGATCCAGTCGCGGGCGTCGTGGAGCTGTTGATTCATGCGTTTGGCGTGTACGTTGGTGGCGTTGGCTTCAAGGCCGCGCACGACACTGACATCCGTCCGATTCGATTTTTCTGCCGCGGAGTGGTGTGGCTCGCGATTCTGACCATCGCTGAGCAAATCTACATCACGATCCAGATCTCGAACTCCGATATCCCGAACGAGCGGATTCGGTTCGCCTATGGCGCACAGGCTCCTTCAAAGGACGACATTGTCTCCGCCAACATTTTCCAGGCGGTCATGCTCATCATCATGTGGATAATCGCGATCCGGCACGCATATTCGCACCAGGCGGAGGTGAACGCGTACAACCAGTCGTTCGCAGCAGCAGCGATGAACGCCGTCCCGCCGGTCCACCTTCCAGAAGTTGTCTGAGAGCGTAGAAAAGACGATCTTCTTTGAGGGGCTCGTGGCGGTTCAAGATCGAAGGGGCAAGTTCACGCTTCGAGTTTCAGCGGAAGAAGAGAAGCGGACACTCGTGAAGAAAGAGAATGAACGAACGAAGGGATTCCTGTCACCCTCCCTCCTTCCCAGCCAGCCAGCCAACCTCCCAGAGCATCCTCACTCACGACAGCAACGCAAACCTGTAGATTTATCCCTCCTGTGCGTATGCGGCACTCTCTGTTGCTTCCCACCCTCTGCCGTCGACGTGATTTGTTTTCTGTATTAAAAATGAACTGATGAAATGCATGTCTGCCGAGTACAGCTCCGCCACCACCTTGAGGTTTGCTTGGTTATCCGTGCATTCGTGTGTTACTCAGTGGCAAGCCATCTCTTTGTTGTGATAGAGGTCAAGATCAGGGGATGGGTGACCAAGTCTGAAGCGGTGTGTGGCGCACCAAAGTTTGAGCGCAGAGCGGTTTCCGAATTCTCACGCTTTCGCGTCTTGCACTCTTGCGACTCTCCCCGCAAATAACGGAGAGCTTGCAACCGCCCGAGCGACTGCGAAAAAGAAAAAAGCCCGATCACCACCACCACAGCAGAAGAAACGAGAAGCGAGAGCTCCGAGACAGAGACACAAGAGCGAGCCAAATTAACAGCAGTCGGTGTGATGGCGTCCGAGTTTGATGACATCTTTGGCGATCTCAAGGAAGACGAGCAGTTCAGCGCCACGTTGCCCTCGGACTTTGACGAGGCGAGCATCTTTGGCGACTCGCCCAGCGTCACGACTACCAGCAGCTCCAGTGTTTACAAACCCCAAGAGGTGAGCAAGCCGACGGCTGAACCGAGTGTTGATGTCGAAGCGGTAGCTCAGCATCAGGAACACCCGCGACCTCCAGCTTCGTCAGCAAAGCCTCTTTGGGAGCAGATTGGGAATACCGAGCAGGACGATTTCCTGTCCTGGCTGGACGATGGCGCGGAAGCGCCGCCGTCTGATTCGCAATCGCCACCAGCAGCAGCACCAGGCAACGCACCAGAAGCGGGATCAGGATCAATGGACGACATTAGTCTGGATACTCCACGCAGTGCTGCCATTGCTGAGTCTGTTCCTTCGGAGAGCCCTCCAGTACAGCGCACGAGTGGAGAAGAGGCTGCGAGTGCAGTAATGGCGCCACCTGCGCTTCCTATCCACGTCCGTGCTGCTGCTGCGGCGCAAGAGATCTCCCTTGATGACGATGACGACGACGACGATTTCCTGGAGAAGATCGTCGAGAACGCCAAGAAGAAAGCGAACTCCAACTCGCGCGAGAGCAGCACCTCGTCGCTGCAGATCAAGAGCCAGAGCAGCTCTCTCCAGCGCGTGCCCGTCCTCGGTAAGCCTTTTGTTTTCTCTCGTTGGGATGTCTCGACATGGGAGACGGCTGGATATGTCGATTGTTCGTATGATATAGACTTTGAAGCTTTGCTCAAGGACTGCCGCGAGACTGGAGTTATCCCGGCAGCGTCACGTCTTGCAACGTGGCGCCATGCTCTCCAGGTGAGTGGATTTCAGTGTCTCTGACGCTCAAAGCGGCAAGTCCCAGCAACAGCAGTAGAATGGCGTGATCCTCGACTCCTGGGTCGCGTCCATGTTTGAGTTTGAGAGCTACCGCGATTTCGATTTCCTCATGAAAGTCTGGGACTGCTGCTTGCTGGTCGGTAGTGGAAGTAGCAACAGCAACGGCAGCTCGCCGTCCCGTGAGTATGCGTCAACATGCATGTGCTTCATCGTCGTGCATCTCATCGCCTCCCGCGCTGGAAAGAAGCTCTTGCGCTTTGCTGGCGCTTTGAAGACCAGCGGCAAGACGCTCATGAACCCTGCGGATTCGCTCAAGGACAGCACGAAGTGGCTCATGAAGAAGACCAACAGCAGCAACAGCAGTGGCGCTGACCAGCAAGCGAAGACCGGAGCCCCTCCGTCTCCACAAGCTGACCGCCCTTCGATGACTGGCGGTTTGCCGAATTTCAACAAACTTCGCACTTCGCTGGCAGCGATGGGCTCGGAGAGTCTCGATCTGCTGAAGAAAGCAGAGCAAGCAGCTGTCGCGAAGACTCGCGTGCCCTTTGGTGGTGGCGGTGCGTCTTCTACCACGGCAACGAAACCATCGAGCGCTGTTCGGACTGGCGCAGCTGCTTCGGCTTCTACTGGATCCGCTGCTAGTCGCACGGGTTCTCGATCTGGCATGTTCAAGGGACGAGGGAGGTATGAGTACTCGCTCGCATTCGCTTTGGGTGGGCAACTCCGTGCTTTCTCTTTTTATTTCTTCATCTTCTTCGTTGCGCTTATCCAAAAACCCTCTTTTCTTCTTCTTCTTCATCGTTGTCTTCTCAGCTGTGACGTCACCACGTTCGCCGACACCTACTGCACAATGGCTGGCTGCAGCCCTTTCGCTGACAAGTCGACAAGATAAGTCCTATCTGGTCGACCGGGCTAAACTATCCTCTATTGACTACATTGATCAGATACATAATGATAAACCATGCCAAACACACACACACACACCTCAGCCGTTGGTTGGTCGAGGCGTCTTCGATTTCCTCTGCTGCCATGTCGTCCAGTGTTTTTGTTTCTTGTTCTCTCGTGTAGCCAACACCACCTCTCTTTCGCGCTTGATTTTCCAGTCACTCAGCAAACTCAGGCGTCCTGTAATAACCCACTGAGCGAGCCCCGTCGCTCCAATCGCGGCATGGATGGATCGCCGCCTGGACCGCTCGAAGCCGCCAAGTTGGAGTTCGACGACTGCTTCATAATCGCCGGCAGCATGTTCAGCGTCGGCGACGAATCCGGCTCTTGTCCCGCAGACTTCAGCGATTCGTCATACAAAGCGAGCTGGTGGCGGAGCTCTTCGATGTGCGAAAGCACGACGCGACGGTGCCCTTTCTTCACACGCATGTCGATGAGGTCGTCTTCGTCAATCGTAGCGACGCCACGTAAAGTGTCAAAGCCATCACGCTCGAAGTTCTTGGTGTACTCGTCCATTTTCAGCGTCTTGAGCCAGCTGTGGACCGTGTCGATGTCTAATGGAAAAAGAAGCATGAGTTAGCCGCCACTTGCAAACACCAAACCTAATAGAAGGCGTAATAGACGCACTTCTTGCGCGCGAGGTGGAGCCAGACTGGCTTTCGTCGTCGTCGGCATTTGAGCGGTAGCTGCTAGGTTCGGATGACGGGAGGCTGTCATCTTCATTGTTCGAGTACTCGTCGTTGCCTTCCTCCCATGCCTACAAATAAGCACAAGCCATTGGAGTCAGAATCGCTGGCACACGCATGGGATCATGAGCAGCACAATACCTGAAGTCTCGATGCGAGCGCGCTGTGACCAGCTTCGAATGCGCAGCGGGAAGGCGTTTTGTTCGTCTGCGTTGGAATCACCGGGTAGCGAGTGAGCGAGTGAGCTCGTTGATGATCAATCCCCGATAAACTCGAAGCGAGGAGCCTCACACTTACCAAAGTCAACGAATGGAACCGAGAGGCGTCACGGGCTTTGCGAACAAGCCAAAAAGCGCAGTCTCGATTCCCACCAAGCGCAGCACAGTGGAGAGCATTGCGACCAAACTAGAAAACCGACATACCAGCAGCGAATCGTGAGTGACTATTAGCAAAACCCCACGACCAAACGATCACTCGCACCTTGTCAGCGTCGGTCCAGACAGCAAAATGCTCGCACAAAAGCTTCAGAGTCGCCAGGTGACCGGATTCAGCCGCCCAATGCAGCGCATTCTTCCCATTCTGATCAAGCGATTACGCCGAGCAAACGGTCAGCTCCCAGTATCCCAGTCCGCGCCAAACACCGTACAAGTTGATAACCGTACCTTGTCCCGCATGAAACGGAGAGGGTAACTGCCGTTGATCTCCGCGATGATGCGAGTGATTTCTTCGTCGTCTCCGTCTTCGGCAGCATGGACGAACCGCTGCGACGTCTCGTACCAGCTCTTGAGAAACTGCACACATCGCGTCTTGTGCTTGTCCTTCGCGACCTGATACGCCGTTTTGTTGTCCTAGATACCACACATGTCGAGGAGATCGATGACTTGACATTAGCCCACACCCAACAAGGGACAAGATGACACGAATGCAGCAGCGAGAGATGGTACGTACGTAGCTCGTGATGTGCACATCGATGCCCTTCATGCAGAGGTACTGGATCACCTCTTTACGGCCCTTTGATGCCGCCCAGTGGAGACACGTGCCGCCATACTGCAATCGCAAAAAGCAAACGCGCAATGCCACATTAGACACTCTCCTCGCGAATGGGAATGCACAGTACAAAACGAACACGCCACATACTTCGTCAACCGCATTGATATCAATCGGGCGTGGACATTCATCCAAGAGATACGCCACGACGTCCAAATGGCCATTGATCGCAGCCGAGCAATGCGCATAGCGGCCATACTATACATGAAGGCAACGAGTCGAACATCAGCAAAGTCTATCGATCAGGGTAATGCGAGCGCAAAGAGGCAAGAGACTAGTTAACACTCACCTTGTCAGGCACGTCGAGAGGCACGCCGTGCTCGACGAGAAACTGCACGACTTCAAGGTGTCCGTAGAACGCAGCATAGTGGAGCGGGGTCTGGTCATCCTGCGGTTCGCACATCGATACATAGTGTCAGCGTTTCCCAACCGACTCCCGCTAGAGCATATGCGCATTCGAAGCCGTCATGCAAACTTACATGGTCCGCGACACTTCGGTCAATGTTCGAGTGACTCATCAGCCACTGCACAACCTCGAGCTGTCCCGACGCAGCAGCGCCGTGAAGCGCAGCGGCACCATTCTGCAGAACAACACCGCGTCACACACGAAGACTTAGCGCTCTGTTCTCCTTCCACACCCACACCCACGCAAAGCCATGCAAACCGCATCGCACCTGGTTGCAGTAGTTGACGTCCGCCTGGAGCTTCTCGACGAGGTACGCGATCTCCTGGAGCTTCCCGCGGTGCGCCTTGCAGATCAGCACGTCCCCGATCGTGTAGTTCTCCAGAACCGCGTTGCCGCTCGAGCCCATTGCGACTTGCACGACGACGCTCATGCAGTCCGCGAGAATTCAATTCCGCACACGCACACACACACGCGCGCAATCTCACCGACGTTGGCGACAGACAGTCCGAAAAAGAGAGGGGCTCTCGACCGATTCCACACACGCACGCGCACAGAGGACAGGAGAGAGAGAGATGCACTCGGACAGTGGCAGTCAGTCGCAAATGGAAGCAGACGAGCGAATGCGAGCGTGACACACAAAGGGGGATCACGAAGGCGCTTCTGCTGCTGCTTTGCTGCTGCTTGGCGCTTCTTTCTCGCAATGTGGCTGATGTTGTTGTGTGGGAAATACGAGGATGACTAAAACGCAAAGCGTTTTCGCACTTTATCGGGGCGTGAGTTATTGCACTCTCCATCAATCGCCTTTCTTTCTTTGTGCAAGTTGCACGAATGTACCTCTGCGTACTGTAACTCAAAAGCAAACGGCAGTTGCTCGAATGTTTGCCTCTGTTTGTTTCTTGTTCGTTCGAGACGGTTTCTTACATTCGTGCGACTTTCTGCACTTTTTTCGCTTCTCGTTCCCTTTCGAAACAGTTCGCACTTACACAAGCTCTCGCAGTATTACTCGAGTGTACCACCTGCGATGGTACAGCTCTTCATTCGTTTCAAGCTTTTCGAGTGAAGCCATTCTTAGCAAGAGCAAAAATGCAGTTGAGAAGGAGAAATGCTGCTGTCGCACCTGGATTTTCTGCTCTATCACGTCCAAACTATCTTGTCTCGAGAGCGCGAGCGGTCCAATCACTTGGATCGCATCGCTGCTCTGCACACCTCCATTGCCTTCTTCCTCCTGTTGCTGTCGCGCAACCAGACCGGGCAGCGGGTCTCGCAGGATCAGACGCACCACCGCCTCGTTCTCGTGATGCAGCAGCTGCGAAAGAATGATTTGCCGCCGGATACTGTTGGCGAGAAGGTCTGCATAGCGATGGAAACACTGGCAGACTCAGTACAAGAACCTCCATTGCAGTCCTACTGCGAATGCCTCCCGTGCATACCGTCAAGAAGCAGCGACGATAGTCGACGCAACTGGACTTTTGCATCTGCGCCTCGAAACACGTCCTCCGAGAGCCACCGACTGAGCTCGCGATGCAGCGGGTTGTAGAAAACGCCCTTCTTCTCTAGCGCTTTTGTGGTTTCGTCGACCACCTGCGGCACGAGCAGCGCGTGCGCAAGCTAAAACCTGACTTTCGGTATGTGAACTGTGCTTGTAGGAACGTGATCCAGCCGGAGATCAGCTACACCGCGTACAATACGATCTGCTACCTTGTTGTGGGCACTTCGCATCGCCGGTTGCTGAGCGACCAGCTCCGTGTGCTGATGA
>JAASFO010000848.1:0-12271 GCA_023333815.1 Globisporangium recalcitrans | reverse complement strand
TGCTCGCGCGCATCCTCAGCAAGTACGTGAGCAACCTCTTGGAGATGACGCTGCGCAGCAAGAAGAACAACGGATGCCGCGCGTGCACTGGTCAGGAGGAGATCCCGCAGCTCGTGCTCGCGTTCCTGCGCCAGCCTGAAGAAGAACCGAGTTAGGAGTGTCCGAGCAGCGGAAGTAGATACTCAGCAGTGGTGAATGCCCTGACTCCTGCTACTGCTGGAGCAACAAGCAACATATATAAGTCATATTGCACCTTAATTCAGCTATGGGTAAAGAACAACTTCGTTCGCGGACCACAGGACCTCCACCTGAGAATTGAGTGGGTGGTGGTGGGAGGAAGGGATCTCATCAAACAAGGTTGGTTGGCTGGACTTGAGCTGGCGGTGCTTGTGGTTTGTGGATTAAGAGCGTCCCTCGATAGATAAAGTCATGGCGGCTGACTGGCTGACTGGCAGACTCATGGCTTTATCCCCTGTCACCTGGTCGTCGTGTCAGCTTTGAAGAGGAAGTCGTGCAGCGTCTGTGGTACTCGGTTCTGACCAGAGCAGAGTCGTCCGTCGCCGTTGCGTTTCACGAGCGCGAGCACCGAGTTGACTGACTTCGCGAGCATCTGCTCCACTTTGTCTTCGCTTGTGAAGAACTTGAGCAACCCTTCCGAGAGGGTGTCGCCCAAGACGATCTCGCCGATCACGCCTTTGCAGAACTCGCACGGAGTCCCTTTGTGTGCCTGGTGTGCGTGCTTGTACGCCTCCTTGCGCAATTCGACAAAGTCTGAGTACTGACGCTCGATGTGCGCAGTCGGCTTGCGAGAGCTGTCCAAGGAAGGCACCTCGGAAGCTGAGGATACCGAAGAGGAATGGGATGGCGAGCAGTTGGTCGGGATGCGGTTTTTCGACGTGTGGTCGTAGATCTCGACCACGTAGCTGCGGCCGCCTTTGCAGTCGACAACGGTCCTGACGTCGACACATGCGATCTTCAGGAGCCTCGAGGACACCTGACTGCGCTGCGAAGCCCACCTGGGGAGCACGGTCGCTGGAGCAAGCGCCTGGAGCTGACCCTTGGACGACACGGAAAGCCCTGCCTGTGGTGGCAGCATGGCTCAGTGTAGAAGCTGGCGTAATAGAGAATGAGCTTCGGGCGTGAGCTGCGCGAACATTCCAAACCCGACCGAGATCGCACTTGAGCCTGCGCAGCACCTCAGAGGATGCTCTATTGTTCTCGTGGCCAGCGCACTCCCAGCCACGCTGTCATTCTAGCCGAACCGCGACAGCAGTGATAGTGCACAGCTGACGCACGCTGGTTCATCTGGTCGTCAACTTGCGATTGGAGTCAGGAAGTGTTTGGACGAGGCTTTCATCCCAAGATTCGCTCACTCACTCACTCCCGAGTCCCACTCCACCACTCATCAAATGACTGCTGCATCTCTCTCATGAAATCCAAGAGCACTCGAGTATCCGGATATACGGTATAGTTTGTTTGATGTCGACCTCGTCTCCTTTCTCCTTTCGCGTGAACTCTTTATCAAACACATGCACCAAAGCAGCAGTTGCTGCGGAAATGGATGCTGATAGTTCAAGGTTGTTGCCTCGTCCACTACAAATACTGCTCGACGGTATTCGGCTTTCTTCGTGCTTAGAAACGTGATCGCAACCGAGGGTTTCACTGCATACGAGTTTGTGCTCACTCTCCGAAGAGGAACTCGTAAACCGTCGCGGGTACTCTCGCCTGCACTCGACACGGTCCGCGTTTCGACGAAAAGCGCGTCTTGGTCAGCGAGAGGAGCTCGTTCACAAAGCTCTCGAACGTGGTTGCCAGCTCGTCCTCCGTCTTCATCAGCATCGCCAAGGGGCTGGAGTGAGTGCCTCCCCACGTCGCCGCGCTGGTGACTTCTTGACAAAACTGGCACGGGAACATCGTGTGCGCGACGTGGACCGCGTGCAGCAACTGTGCCTGCAGACCTAGGAAGTCTGCGTAGCTTCGTTCGACGCGGGCTTCAGACTTGTGCACTTCGGCTTGGTTTCTCAGCGACACTGAGCAGAATGAAGACGATGTAGACATATTCACAGCCGCAGTCTCGTTCTCCAGCTGATTCTGTGCAGGGATCCGACTGCTGAGGCTTGAGCTTGGCGTGCTGTGGAACATCTCGACCACGTACTTTTGGCTGTTGCCTCGGCTCGCGATGGAGCTGACTCGGATGAAGTCGATTCGCTTGAGCTCTGGTGTTGTCTCCATGCGCTCGGAGCTCCTTCGTGTGGTGGGGATCACGTTCACTGGAGTTAGGGCTTGGAGTGGCTGCATGGCGATTGGCGTGGCTTCTTGGTGTGTGTGTGTATGTGAGCGACTGGCCGATTTCGGAAATGAGGTCTTTGGGGTGACGCTCTTGTCAGGATCGATGGAGCGGATGTCGCCAAAGAAACGGTGCTGCATTTCCCGTCAGTGTGACGATCGTTCGATCAAAGCTGCATGAGTGAGAGCGAGTGAAGCTCAGTGTGCTTCCAGGATGATTGCGAATAGCCACACAAGAAGTCGCTTTTGCAGAAGACTGTCGTGGTGTAGATCTGCACCTCGTGACCGTATTCACGAGTGTTTGGATGAGTCTCAAAGGATTCACTCACTCTTCTGCTTCTGTCCTGCATGCATAAAAGAAGTGAAAAGCATCACTCTCTTCTTTGTCTTAAACTGACTGTAAATCTCCCTTCGTGTGCTGGCCATTTGTCACTACAGAGAGGTCTGAGACCTGGAAAGAGCATCATCCCTCACGCAGTTAGCTGCCTTCGCAAACCAATTAGCAGACTTCCGCATTCTGGTTAAACAGCTTCACGTTTCGACACAACACAAGGACTACACAGCAGCAGAGGAACGAGTTTGTCTACAGGATCAGGCGCTGCGGCACTCGATCAATACAAACTACCAAGCAGTCGCATGTGGCTCGGCATGTCCGTACATTATTCGTCGGTCGCTTGATCACGCTAGACGGCTCCGAAAAGCTACCTGAGTGAATTCCCTCGCCCTTGTCTGTTTAGACGCTGGATGCTCACTTCGAGTCTGCCACTATTGACACTCGGATATTTGTCGCTCACGGAAGAACAACATTGTGAAGAGGACGGGAGGATAGAGACAACCAAGGCTCCTTGGGACGCGTTGGTGTATTGCTAAACAAGCAATTTGCGATAGCACAGTAGTCTCGCGGCTCGATACTACATCACTGATAGCTCTCGGGTGGACTAGTTTGCTCTGTGTTTGCGGATATATCGTCAAATCCGAGTCTGCCGCTGCTATTCGCTTGCGGGTTGGATCAGTTTCTCTGCAGTATCCGGCAAGCCCAACAAGCCTTCTGTGTCACAAGTAAGTAGGCTGCGCTTCAGGGATACTCTGGACTGGACTGACGGCATCACGTGAGTTGCCTGGAGGCTTCCAACCACTCGCCCAGCTCAGAACTCTGCGTTCCCCTCGACGCAACTGCTTCAAAACCCTCCACTTGACTCAACCGAGCAAGCAACCAGGTCTCGTATAGGCTTTCTATGTCCGCTCGCACTTCAGCTTTGATTGGCTGGACGGAGAGCAGATGGACGAGAATGATGGTCGTCAATGTCCAGCACCTCAGCAAAGATGGTGCAGAAACGGGCTATACCTCGCAGCGACGATTGCTCGGTCACTGACGTGGCTCACTAGCAACAACGTCTCTCTCTCTCTCTCTCTTGGAAGCATTTTTGCAGTTGTTGGGACTACAACGCACATGCGAAGCGAGCACTGACCCGATCCAAAGATCAACGCGGAAGGCAATCGTCTCCCCCACCGCTCGACAATGCTCTGCAGTCGCTCACTTTCCAATTCGCCACGTATCGCCCACAACCAACTCGCTCCACGCACGCACATCACCGACAGCAACAACCATGCTTCGAGGATCTTCGCTCTCCACCGCCGCCGTCTCCGTCGTCCGCTCCGACTCACGCCCGCTCGCTGTGCTCCGCGCACTGGAAGAGAACCGCTGCAACGACAACGACGCCGTCCGAGTCGTCGGTCGTCGCAACGACAAGGACCCACTGGCGCTCACACTCGACATCTACGTCCAGCAAGATCAGTCACCCCACCAGTCGGCTCTTCAACCAGCCATTGCAGCCAACGTCGCGGCGCTTGCATCACCCGATAAACCAGAGATCACACCAAGCTTTGCGCGCAAGTGCTCCTGGACCACACTCCAGCAGCTACAAAAGGACACTCTCCGAGCCGTGCGCGGCGGTGTCGAAGGCAGCAACTCTCACTGCGAGCAGTGCGCGCAGATCGCAGAGTTCTTGGAGCACTGCTTCGAGCGTCCTGCTGTGTTTGATCGCACGTGGGGCGGCGCGATGGTGCTGAGCGTTAAGAAGGCGGCTCACTTCGTCAACACGCTCTTGCGACTGGTGTCTTCTCTGGATAGAGAGTGCGTGAGCCATGAGGAAATCGCCGCTGTCTTGTCGTCATTCCTCGTACCAGGCTCGAAGAAGACCGAATAGAGAGAGAGAGAGAGAGCTTGGCGCAGTAGTCTACAAGTCCCGCTTGAGTTCGGTGCATATTCTAGCAGGCATCTTCACAGAGTTGGCATCTTGCAGTACTGCAGCAACCAACACATTCCACAAGACGCCATTACAATGCAACCTTCAATCATCTACCTCGAAGGATCTCTTTGCTGAAGTCGTTTCGTCAGTGGTGCACCGCAATCCCTGCCAGCTTTCGCTGCTGGAATAAATATATTCACAAGGTCCTTTCAATGCGAGCTTGAGAGTGAAAACTGGAGAGGGAGCACCTGGTTTGACATGACAGCCAACCACTCACGTGTACGTCAACCTCGCTCTTGTCAAGCAGTGTCGCTGAGTGATGGGAACACTCGGAGAAGTGTCCATCTGTGGAGGAGGTCATTGGCAATGCACATGGTTGGCTGTTGGTGGAGCCACTTCAACTGGGAAGCTGCAGGTTGAGCAGGAGTGAACACTGGGTCGACACCCATCTAATCGCTCCTATTCGATGAGCAAGACAGAGACAGGTCAACTCGAGTGTAATCGCAAGCAGCGATTGTGTACCCATTTGCTTCGAAGCTGCAGAATGTGCTGTATTTCTCGTAAATGAAGCATGCACATAGCGAAAAAGGACACGCTGGAGTTGCCATGAATGGCAACGACAACCATGTATACTTTTGCATTCTTATTGACAATCGAACTGACCTCTTCAGAACAGAAACTGGCATCGTGTGTTCCGCGCTTGCATTGTCGCCATCCTCCCTTCTCGCTGCACGGAACGTGGACAAGTGGATGCTGGCACGATTCGCCTTTCGATCGCCTTCTTCTTCCACAGAGTGATGCAGACACAAGAGCGTCTTGAAGGGCTGCGTCACCTTCTTCGCGACCCTCGCTATGACGCTGTTCCACGCGCGATCTAAAGCATGCAGCGTGCTGGATGCAGAGAGATGGCGATACGATGGCACACAAACTTCGTGTGTCCATGGCTGTGCAGCGATGGGAACCTATAGAAAGACGTTGTCGATCTTGCGCTCGCCCCTCTTTCACCAACACGCTGAGCTGATCAACCCTGTCCTCCACTGCAACCGCTTGAAACACGGTCACCCCCTCCCGTGACCCAATGTTTCGCCTCTCGTCAAATCATTGCCGTCTTTCGATGTTTAGACGAGTTCGTGTTGGTAATCTCGACTCCACTTCATCAGCAGAAGCAAGCGAACGACTGTACAACCGGGCAGTTTCTAATGGAGATGCCCATGTTCATGGAGAACCTGTCGGTGCTTGCGACCAACTGGAGCGTCCTGCTGGGTTGTACGCTGTGTGCTACTCGCTCGGTTTTCCTTTTCGCTCCTCTTCATCAACTCGAATCGAGCACTCGGTGTGTCATTCTTGAATTTGCCGCGTCAAGCCCTCCCCCTCCATATCAACACAAAATAGCTTCCCCACATACACTCTCTCTTCGAATGCAGTCGCTGACACACTCGAGTAGCGCAGCGCCATTGTTTGTGCTCAGTCACGCTCCGACCCGACCGACATGGCACTCTGAGCACAGCCAGACGCTCGTGGCTCTCAAGGAGATCGAGCGCGTCTACGTCAGCTCAGCGATGGACGCTTCAGGAAGACAAAGACGACAAACGTACGTGGTCGAGGCGTATCGAGCTGCGTCCAAGAACCGCATCCCGACCAACCAGAAGAGGGACTCCACCGATGAGCTAGGAAGCAAACCGCACCAACACCCAGAGTCTCGTGTGGAGACAAGCTCGGACGAGTTCGATGTTCTTCGATCCAAGATCTACCACCACGCGCACGACGCGCACAACTCGGTCCAATGTGCCTTCTGCAAGCAAGTGCTGCAGGAGCTGGCCACTGACAGCGCGAGCCCGAACGCGATCACGAAGCTGCTCATCGGCGAAGCGAAAGTGCTACGACGGCTCGCCACGTTCCTCAACCGCATGCTCGAGCTCACGAAACGCTACAGCGCGTCGAAAGGCGAACGGCGGTGCTCTGGTCAGGACACGATCCCGCTGCTGCTGCACGACTTTCTCTTGAGCGAGGACGCGCTTTCGGCTTGAGTGAGGAGAAAACTCCATTGCTTGGACAAAGTGAAGGATGCCAATTGAAAGCACGAGGCCATTGACTCGATTTGCACTGCGGTGTACTTCGAGGTATTCATGTCTAGATCAGTCTCACAGTTGCGCACCACCAACGATCGATCAGCGTGGCCATCTGATGTCGTGTAGTTCAAGTTTGATTTCGCTCCGTATTCGTGCGGAATATCCTTGCTGCTTCTATTTATCATAACCAAAGCGCTGGTTTCTCTTTCAGAACCGAAGCTGTCTCTCTTCGTGCTTGCACTGTCGCTGCTACCGACGGATATCTCCCCGCCTGCCTATCTACCTGCTTACTGGGGTGCAGGAGGTGGAGGAGATCCGCCTGAGTGGCTCTAACGTTAATCTTAGAGTCCGACATAGTGAGTGCGCTACTGGACAGCAAGGTCTGGTGCGCATTGCCAGCCCAGGTCAGCGATTTGAGGCAGCCCGCTGAGTCGGACTCTGCGTAGCGCTTCGAAGCTTGGACTCGCAGGCTGGAGCTTGGCTTGGCTGAATCGCAGCTGCAGTCGTTTACGGGAGAGACTCGAGTCGCTAATCGCCCGCAGTGCATTCTGGGGATCTCTTCGGACTTGCCCAGCTTACGCATCCTTGTCGGCGTCTTGCTGCAGGAACGTGCTCACGATGGAGCCGAACTTGGCGTGGGACTCGCACGCCTCGGGACCACAGACCCCGAGCTGGCTCGCGTACCGCAGCAAGAGGTTGACGAACTTGGCGAGCACGTCGAGCTGGTAGCTCATCGCGCCGTTCCACGCGCGGTTGAGCAGACGCGGACGCTCCCAGCAGTAGGTCAGGTACGTCGCGATCTTCTTGCAGTTGGCGCAGTGCTCGCCCTTGCCCAAGCAGTGCTGGATGTCGGCGCGCAGCTTCTTCAGATCTGCGAGCGAGCGCTTGATCGTGTAGTCGGCCGTGCGCTCTTCGAGCGTGGTCTGCAGGGACTCGTCCTCGGTCGATGGAGCTTGCAGTCTCTGCAGGCTCATGGCTGAAACGAAGCTGTCCTGCGCCGCGGCTGGAGCGACTGGCGGAGGCAGTGGGCGGAAGTAGACCTCGAGCGTGAATGTCATCGCGTGCTTGGATTCCACGAGCGCGACGATGTCGGCGCTCGGCTCAGCGACCTGGTGACGGTTCAGGATCGGGAGACGCACCACAGGACGAGCGGACGCGGCAGCGGAGAGAGGCTGGAGGCGCATGTTGCTTGTGGAGCACTTGCTGGTTGTTGCTTGGTGTGTGTGTGTGTGTGTCGAGCGCGGTAAAATCGAGAATGACACGGCGAGTGAGTGTGCGGCACAAAGCTGCAGCTTGAAAGTCTCTGGGAGAACCCGGGAACCTGAAGCATAGAGCGCGCGCTGCTCTCTCACGTCGGCATTGCTGATGTTGTTGGATGAAGCGCGAGAGAGATAGAGAAAGCCTTGTGACTGGCTGACTGCAAACCTATTCCGTCACTGAGTCAGTCCGTCAATGCATCAGGCATTCAGACGTTTCTCCATTGGCGCCTTTGGCTCGGAACCAGCGTGCGAGGGCAACCCGCGCTCTTCCATCCAATCAAAAGATTAGATTAGCGCGCGTCTACAGCTCCAGAGCTCGGCTCGCATCTGATCATCGGGCGTGTCAGTCCAGTCGTCACCGAGGCACTCCGTCTCATTTATACACCCAGCGAGGCTTGTCGCACATCAGTAGAAACGCATGAATCGCGTCTGAATCACAGCATCCGTTTGCTTTGCTTTGCTTGCGCCTTCGAGAAGAGATGGAGGAACGGGAGCGAACAGAGCGGTCGTCTCTGGCGAGGGGTCCAATGGAATGACTACTTTCGTTTGTGCATCTTGATGCTGGTCGCTTCGTCTCTAAGATTGCACACTTCGAGCGAAAAAGCAGCAAGTCATGCTGCTTCCACTCCAATCGCAGCAGGGACTGACGGCTCCATCTCTCTCGATTTTTGCAAACAAACGAAACTGAAGCACATATTTGCTGCTGCATTTTGTGCCTTCCAGCAAGCTGGCTCTCCCCGTTTCTGCCATGTCACTTTTTGCGTGGCGATTCGTGTGTCGCCTTGTCACATGATCTCGAGAAAGTGATCGAATCTGAAGCAGCAAAAGAAGATGCTGCTGACTTTGAGCCATTTCCTATTTGAAAATTGTCAGCAACTCTCGGAGGGAAACCTCCGTAAAAAAGTCCTCGATGTCAGTCGTCCACTATGCTTTATTATGGGACGATCGACATCAGTGAAATCTAATCGGTCATGGACACCCTTGTTTCCCATATTTCTCAACACCATGATCCTGCTCAAATGGAATGGGAACCTATTATGAGAACGGAAAGCTGGTGGTTTGCATCAAACCAGTTGCTCACCCAGTCAGACTTCGAACCGGACAGACCAAAGTTCGTTCACATCCAGTTAGCCGCCTCGTGAGTCACTTTTACGTTCGAATAAGTAAAAAGGTGTCAAGGAAACCCAAATCTTCAGCTCGCGGTTCCGTATTTCGCACTCGGTTTCAAATTTCACCCAAACACAATGTTTGGATGAGGAGTTTGAAGAAGGCATGCACCACTCTCTCGTTCAAGCATCGCTGATTGCAGTAGTCTGCCACTGCTTTCGAGTGCGGCAGAGCACCATACGAAAGCGCTGTATGGCCACACCACATCTCCAATTGCACAGTATTGTTGCCATGACATGACATGCACACCGAGCGCAAAGTGGGATGCACACAAACACAGAATGACAATATCTGAAGCAGCTCGTCCAAACAAATGGCTGCATCAATCAATCACACAAAGGTGAACCTAACGAAAAGTCTATTAACCAGGTCCGCTTTACAGACTGTGCGTGGACAACGACGAATAGTCGAAAGCGATCCACCCGGTCATTCTGTTTTCGAGGACACTTGGATGAGCTGCTGATTCTGCACTGCTCACCTCACATCGCGCAGATTGGACGAGCTGCTGGTCGCTTTATGTCTGCCGCGTGCGTCCGTCTTCAGCTCGTCAGCCCCTCTCCAGATCATAAAGCGACAAGAACGATCGACCAGACCTCGAAGCAGCCCGCCAGACAGCTCCTCCACATCCATGTCACTGATTGGACGAGAAGACCAGCCACTCGGTCTTCCTTCACGTGCTTTCGTCGACAGTCGCTGCTGCATGCAACCAGCAGATGTGAGCTGGGCAGTTTGTTTGGAAGACAGCAATAACACTGAGCCAGCGCTTTCGATCCACGAAGAGCCCTTGGTGCCAGTGCATTACAAGCGGCGCGTGCCTCGCGCACACTTCATGTCTCGAAGCTCATTTCCGATTGCACCGGCTTCCAGACAGACAACCTGAGCCAGTCAGCCATTGACAACTGCTTCACTACCGTCTGCACGAAGCCCGTGTCTGTCTCTGAATCGGAAGAACCAAGGCAGTCTTCAACGCAAGCACCACCACCATCACAACTGGATTTCCCCTCGTCGCAGCAATTTCAAAACGTAGAGATGCCGCTGCCAGGTCTCTCCGTGACCTCCAGAAGCCAGCTCCAGGCGCTCACCCCCGTGACCATGGTGCCCGAGTGGATCTCGCAGCGCGGCCAGGTGTCCGCCAGCCTCCTCAAGATCGAGTACGTGGACGTCAAGAGCGTGGTCGACCGCCGAGGCGACCGCAGCTACATGATCGAGATCTACGAGCACACCTCGAAGAACCGCATCCCGACCAACCGCCGCGCGCGACACGTCTCGGACAGCTCGCGCAAGCCGAACGCGCGCATCCAGCGCGAGTACCCGGAGTTTGCCTCGCTGCGCAGCGAGGCGTACAACCACGCGCACATGGCGCACAACCTGATCGCGTGCGAGTTTTGCAAAGGCGTGATCGACGAGATCGTCTGGGGCGACAACCAGCCGGACGGGCTGCTCAAGCTGCTCGCCAGCGAAGACAAACTGGTGCAGATGCTCGCAAAGTCCGTCAACGCGCTCCTCGCGCTCGTGAGAAGCAACGGCGAGGGACGCCTCTGCACGGGCCAGGACAACGTCCCGCAGGTGCTGCACGACTTCCTCTTCAAGGACGACGCTCCGACGACCAGATAACAGGGGCAAACAGTCACACAATCAGCGAGCACTTCAGTCTGGCAGTCAAGGCAGTCAAGCTCCCCCATATCCTTATCCACAGAGAGATGCTATCTCTCTCTCTCTCAACCACATGCGCCGCCAGCCTATCGCACCCGCCGCCCTCACTCAAGTGTGAGATCCACCCACCACCGATTATCATTATAAGAAAGCTGTCGATGAGCGATGCAAGAAGTCGTTCATTGCACACACTAGAAGGAGACGACAGCAGCTTTGTTCGATTGTCTCCCTTCCTCTCTCTCTCTCGTGGTTATGAGCTCCCTCATAGAAAGCTCCTCAATACACTATGAGTGCGCCTACCTTGCTCTTCTCTCTAAATACTGCAGTCTGCACTCTACTGCCAACCCTCACTCTAAATAATCCCGAGCGAGACCTCGTACCGCCGTCTCAGGAACGCCTCGATCAGCTCCAGCACTTGGTCGTTCGCGAGGCAGAGGCGGTTGTTCGAGTCCGACTCGCTCGTGAGACTCAGCACGCCGTTGACGAACTTGGAGAGCAGCTCCTGGCGACTCGACGTGGTCTTGAGCAGGCGCTTCACGGTCCACGACTGGTTGTCGCTGTGCGTCAGGTACGCGTGCAGCGTCTGGCAGTGGACGCACTGGTCGGCGTGCGTCTGCGCCACGACCTGGAGCGCGTTCTTGAGCTCTCGGAAGTCCGAGAAGCGGTGCTCCACCTGGTAGTCCGGCTCGCGCTCGTTGAGCATAAAGTCGATCAGGTCCGAGCCTGTGATCGTAGACGCCGCCGTGGGGTTGTACACCGAGTCCGAGACGCGCTGCAGGTGCTCGCTGCGCTGCTGGTAGACGTCGATGACGTAGCAGCTCACGCCGTCGCGCTTGACCTTCTTGGTCACTTCCAGGAACTCGATGCGGTTGAGCGTCGCGCTCCCGAACTCGGACCCGAGGCTCGATCGGGACTGGGACTGCTCGTACGAGTACAGCGTCGGGATCGACATGGACGCGCAGAGGTCGATATTCGTGCTTGGAGAGTTTGTGGGACTCGAGAGCAGCGTCTCGGTGCAGTCGCTAGGCGTGAGGACGATCCGAGAAGGTGCTGCTGGTGTAGGTGGCGCCATGGCTGGTAAGGATGCGAGCAAGTGTCGTTGGGCTGTCATGGTGGTGGTAGGGAATGCGTCGTGTTGTCGGTTGTCTGGCGCTTTGCGGAATGTCGCCTGCTGAAACAATGAGCTGTCGTGCCACATGAAAGTCCGCTTGCAAGTGGCTTCATGTTGAGAAGCTCGAACGCTCGGATACTGCATACATCGAAAGAAGCAGAATATAGGTGTCTCCAATAGACTTGGGTTGTGTATGTGAAGAGGTACTCTCTAATAAGTAGGTCGGTAAAGGTTGATGGATTTGAGCATTGTGGGACAATTTCAGCGTCTCTTTTGTCTGAATTTTGACACCACATTGTTGCGTTGCGATATGCAGACCTCAAAAAAGAAAAAAACCACAAACACCCAACAAGCACCTCGCAACACACAAACCACGACTGCAGGCGATCAGGATCTGCTCGTCCTCGCTCTTGCCGACATATCCCTCAACCGAGAGGAAGACATCAACCGTTTGTCGTCGGTGAAGGGAGCGCCAAT
>JAASFO010000847.1:0-12280 GCA_023333815.1 Globisporangium recalcitrans | reverse complement strand
GTCGCGTTGTTGGTCCTGTAAGGAACAGTAAAAGAGAAGAAGCAACAAACCATTAGCAACGTGATGGACAGCGATATGCGGATGGATGCGCATGGCAAAGAAGCCACGAGCGGAGGATCGGTGCGTGGGATTGGACGAATGAAAGATCGGCTTGGCGGCTCGCGATGGACAAACGGGAAGTGCGCTTGAGGGAGGACAGTCCTGTCTTCCCCACCGATCAACAGATCCGCACGCACTGCTGGCTGCTTCACGAGAGCTCCTCCACATCAGCAAATGATCTGGCGACTGGCTGGGTGGTTCATCCTATCGCATTGCACTCGCGTACCAGCACCTGTGACTCCAACAACGAACGACCTGTGTGTTTGTATCTGCCTGCAAGCCAAAAGCGCGTCTGCACGAGTCGAGAAGCTGCTTCTGCTCGATCGTCATCTTGCAAGCGCCATTCGCTCTGCATTCAATCACCCGCTGATCGTCGTCCGAGAGAGAGAGAGAAACAGCACCACTCCAGGATCCATTCGGCAACGCGACACCAGGAGCTCCAATAATCGACCGAGCAGCTCGTCCGCCACCACGCCCATTCACTCATCACGCGTCACCCATCCGCTCGTCTGCATACCCCACGCGCGTCCATGTTGACACACACAGCGAGCGCTTACCATTTTCGTTAGATGTCGATGAGGTAGTGCAGGAGAAACTACTGGGAAATGAAATCGCGCTGCAAAAAGTGCCTCACGCGCTTAAAACCAGTCAAAGCAACTCGAGCCAGCTGCCCGGTTCGCCAGCAAAGAGGACCGCAGCTTGCGGCCACCAATCAATTCTCAGTTGAGCTTGCAAGCGAGTCAGAAACCTCAGCACTAACCGCATCACGGTTCAAAACAACGAGATAGGGGAAGGGTACAGCTGAACCGCAAAAGTGCAAAGTCGTGAACCGATCAAGTCAAAAATGGCACTGATTCGAAATAGTGCCATTCAGTGACAAACATGATCCACAAAAATGGCTTCATCCAGCATTTTGCTGTTGGAAGTCATTGCAAATGTAGCAAGCACAAAGGCATCAAGCACGCTTGCATCTTTCACGATCACACCGACAGATCAATGAGCACGCCGCAATGATAATGAGATCATGAGAGCAGCACGGCAACTCTCTCTCTCTGACACGCTGACACGACCGTCAGTATGGCGCGACGCATGCTCTTCTTCTGCTGTGCACGCGCTCGTCCAACTACGTGGAGCCGAACTTGAGCTGTCACTGCTGGTACTTCTTGAGCAGCTGCTGCACCGACGGCTTCGTCTTCTCCAGCGACTGCAGCAGATCGCCCGGCAGCACGTGGGCCATGAACTCCTGCCAGTTAGTATCAGCACGCGGGTTGTTCTTCTGCTGTTGGACATGCTGCTGCACGTCAGTCGCACCGGCGCCATGCACGCCTCTTTCGCGACGAGCTTGATGTCCGCGCCAGAGTACCCATCGGTCCTGAGCACAGCCTCGTCAAAGACAAAGTCCGCAGGTACGTACGGCTGCAGCAAAGACGCAAAGAGTGCATGGCGCGCGTCGCTCGACGGCAGATCCACGAGCACGCGCTTCTCGAGCCGGCGCAGCATCGCGGCGTCGAGCTCCCAGGGCAAGTTGCTCGCCGCGAGCACGAACACGACGTCGCTGGTCTTGGAGAGTCCGTCCATTTGGATGAGCAGCTCGGTCTTCATGCGGCGACTCGCTTCGTGCTCCTGACCGCCACCGCCCGAGTCGCTCAGCCCATGATCGAGTCGATCTCGTCGAGGAAGATCGTCGACGGTGCGTGATGTCGCGCGAGCTCAAAGAGCATGCGGATGAGCTTCTCCGAGTCCCCTCTGTACTTGCTGACGATCGAGGACGCCGAGGTGTTGAAGAACGTGGTCTTGCACTCGGTCGCGACCGCCTTGGCGAGCATCGTCTTGCCATTTCCGGGGAGACCAAAGAGCAGGATGCCGCACCACGGCGAGAGCAGTCCCTGGAAGAGCTGTGGGTACTTGAGCGGCATCACCACGGCTTCTTTCAGCAGCCGCTTGGTCTCGCGCAGCCCGATGACGTCGTCCCAGCGCACGTTCGGGTTCTTCTGGAAGATCTCGCGCGTGATCGTGTCCGCGAGCGGCCGCAGCTCCGAGTCATGCATGAAGCTCGGCAGCGGCTTGATCACGCGCTCTTCGATGCTCTCTTCAGGCTCGTCAGCTGCTGTCGCGCCTTTCTTGCCAGCAGTCTGCTCCCCATGCTTCCCTAAAGCAGTCTGCGCGGGCTTTTGTCCGACTAGTCCGAGGTCGAGCGAGTCGTCTTCCGGGTTTGGTGTCGGTGGCGCTGGCGATCCTTTCGTCCTGGACTTTGTATCTGAAGATGACGACGATGACGACGATGTGGCGCCAGAGCTGTTCGCGATCGCCTTCAGTGCTGCGTTGTTCTCGACGCGCGCCTCAGCGGGCATGTGCGGCGACGAGTACTCGTTGCGCTTGTTGCGCTTCTCCAGCGCCACCTTCTTGCTGCTGTTGTTGTTGTTATTGTTGTCGCTGGAAGACCGCGCTTCATCGGGAGAAAGCCGCCGCACGAGTTTGGGCTTCTTGCCAAACTTCATCTCCTGGCGCTCTTCGTACTCCTGAGCCAGAGGGAAGTGCGTCTACCAGTGAGCTATCTGCGTATGTAGCTGGCACAACAGCCATCCGAATGACAAAGTCGTACCTGGATGATGCGCAGCAAGTCGAGGTTGTCGACGACTTGGAACTTGGAGATCGCAAAGCCCGCCTCCTGTTGAAGCTTCTCGGTGGTCGCCAGGTACCCGTTCTCGGCGCAGTATTGGAGCATGAGGGTCAGCACGTTGCGCTTCCGGTCGATCAGCCGTTTCTCTTCCTACGCATTCAGGTTGTCGCACATGCAAGGGGAGTCAGTCGAAAATGAGAAAGAAGAAGCCAAACACTGCAAACCCTAGCGATCTCGTATGAATAGACACCAGCAAATGTCAAGCATCGGTCGAAGCTTCGTCAAATGACTGGCATCAAATGCCAGCTTCTCAGCGTCTTGCTTGCATGCGCTCGTGTCGTGGACATGTGGTGCTGATCTGCGTGTCCAACTTGAAGCTGTCAAGTACTGAAACAAGAGAGATGCTCGGATCTGACACTGCAAAATGAGAGAGAAAGGCAAGCAAGCAAAGCAACGAAGACAGCATGGAGCAGATCCACGAGCACGTCGTGGTCGCGACGTCCCAGTGCGCGCTCGCAGCCGTCGATGCGGCGTCAGCACGACCAGCGTCATCGGCGCTGTCATCAGCGTCACGTGCGACAGCGTTGCTGTTCACTGTCGTGAACACGGGCTTTGACATCGTCACGTTCAGCGCCGACTTCCGCGCGTCGTCCAACATCCAGTTGCGCTTTCCACATCGAGCAGCTCAAGTCAATGGTGGTGACGACGGCAGCGACACCGACAGCGGAGCTCCGCGAGCCCTGCCGCCACCGTCGTCAGGAGCTGATGACTCGCTGGTGTTTGACTGCCGAGTGGCTCCTTTCGAGAGGAAAACGCTCGTGCACGTGCTCAAAGTACCTGGGAAGCGCGCGTTCGTGCGCGTGCAGTTCTGTGTGAAGCAGGTCTCTTCACCAGCAGTCGAAGAGATCGAGCAAGCCCAGCAGCACGACGAGCAAGCTCTGGCTCAAGCGATCAAGCACGCGCAGGACACGTATTACGCGAACAACAGGAGCTTGCCGGTGCACCATCTGGGCAACGCGCCACAACGTATCATGAGACGCTGCTGTGACGACACCAACCGGCTCTTCAGAGCGCATGAGCGCGATAGGGACGGCGCTCGGTTTGTGGATGCGAGCTTCCCGCCCACTCGGAGCTCGTTGATCGGTCTGCAGGACAACAGTGAAGACAAGGGGGACGCGGCAAGCACGGCGCTCTATTCGCTCAGCTCCTGGAAGCACTTGCACGACACAATGGACACCTCCTGGACTTTCCTAGCAGCAAATACGCAGAAGCAACTGGTACCACCGCCACCACCAAGAAAGAGGTCGACGAGCTTCGCACAGCTGACGGATTTCAAGTCTCCCCTCCCAGGACAAGACAGTCTGCTGTGTGCTGTGGCGTTTCTATCGCTGGACAAAGAGAGGTGGACCACGCAGCTATTCGCCGACCAGCTGCCACTGGACACTGGCGCGATTCAAGCCCTCGCAGCGGTCAGCGTGAGGATTTGCGATCGAGGGATGCAGTGGAAACAGGTCGTGGTCGATCTCTTCCAGCCAGGGTTCCCCATTGGCTCGGGGCTCGTGTCGATGTCTTCGCCAGCCAGTGGAGAAGTGTACGGCATGCTCGTGCAGAAGGCGTACGCGAAAGTGAAAGGCAGCTACGCGGCGATCGAAACCATTCCGACTGTTTCGATCCTTCGAGAACTCACAGGGTTGCCATGGTATTCAGCACTGCATTTGTGTCGTGCTGTTTGTATGCGCTGACCTTTGTGTTTGCTGACAAGTGTGCTCTTATGGTTGTTGTCTTTGTCGTGTCGCCACATATAGGGTGGATGTGTATCGGTTCTCTAACGAGCAAGGCGAGCATTCCAGCAGTGTGCACCGAGTTACACAGCGGAAAACCCTCCAAAGGCTAATCTGTCGACGTCATCGCCACCGCCGATCGAAGAAACATGACAGCAGGTCAAGACAGTCGTTCGTGGTGTCCTTTGGTAAAATCGGAGACCATCACTGCGCGTTCCCAGTGCTGACTGGAGACGAACAAGAGGGTGTCACGTTTCAAGACATTGACAGCAAACTCAGAAAAGCGCTGGGCAGCTCTATGAAACCTGTAGAGACTGGAAGCAATGGCGGAAATACTGAGGACGAGCGATTGGCGGTTGTGTGCACGTGGGCGGATTTTTTCCAGCTCGAACCGCGCGTTTGGGTGATTCTCGCGAACCATTGTGAGGCGAGGCGCAAGCGGATCCGATTCATCCATGAGAGTGACGGTGATACCGAGACAAGAGCGGAATCCTGCCTGCAGTTCGCGTTCAGTGTCGCGGAGATGACGAGCTTGGTGATCTCAACACAGCTGCAATGGAAAAGAAGCGAGGCGCGTCATCAGCTTACACTGGATGTCGTCGAGCACGATTTCTCGCTCACAAGGATATCAACTGAGGCGGCGCATGAGTTCGTGAGTGACACCGAGCTCCAGGTGCGCCATCTAGTTTTATCGTTTTGTATTGGCTTGGAAGAGATAGATTGACTTGGACTTCACACTCAGGCTAACACGCTCGTGTGCCATATGGACAGTTGGTGCTAGCGCTTGGAGCAGGTGAATACATCCTGTCAGTCAAAATCGAGAGCAAGGAAGCGGCACCAAATTCCAAACCCCCTCAAAGCCAACATCAGCAATCGGATCTGCTCACAAGTGTGGACGCAGAACGGAGCCTCCAGCTTCTCTTTGACTGCATCGACCAGGACATGGACGGAGCGATCTCGCTTCAAGAGCTCCAGGCATTTCTCGAAATGCATGAAGGCACACACGAGCCACTTCACGAAGATACTCAGGGACCCAATCTCGAGGCTCGGTTCGTCGACCGATTTGGCAGCAGCGATGCGTCGTCGTCCTCCTGCGGGTCGACGACGAAGAGTACCAGCAAAGAGCTGCTTGTGGACGATCTGAGAGACGTGTACCACCATTTGGCTGCAAGTAACGATGGAGATACGCCGAGCGAGCCGACTCGAGATGCGCAAATGCAGCGATACCAGGAGCTCGTTTGGAGCGATCTCAACTTCGTGCTGCTCTCCAATCGAACGAACACCAACCGGGATCACCAGCGTGACACTCAACTCAGCAGCATCCGCGTTGACGAAATCGAGGAGTTCCGGTGCTGCGTCCACTCGGACGCGCCGCTCGTGAACTTTGTGCTGCATCCGACCCCATTCTGCTAGACAGACACGACAAAGGAAAACGGTTGATACACATTGTTGAGTTTTTATTATATAGATTTTTCGTCTTTGCTTTCGTTTTTCTCTTCTTGTTGTTGTCACGACTGGGGGGGAGGAAACCAAATTATACCAACTTCATCGTTTTCTTGCAGCGTCATTCTTGTGCTTTCTCATACTGGACACGGAAAAGCGCATGCTTGCTCTTCTCTCCATCTCTTCTCCGTTTGTCAGCTCTTCTCTCAGTCTCTCAGGTTCGCTCGCCACTCTTCTTCTAAAATGATGTCATAAATCTCTGGGGAGCTCCTCACTCCATCTGCTTTCGAGCGCCGACCCGCCAGCTGTGTCCTGCACTGTTCATTTGTTCATTCTCCTTCTCTTCCGCTTCACTCGCCAAAGAGAGGGGAAGCAACACGCGCAAGATCCTCCCATACTGCCTGCCGGTCGTCGTCTCTGTCGTCCGCATCATCACCACCGTCCCACATGTCTTCTATGTGAGCTTGACGCGCTTCTGGAACTCCTGTGTCAATTCGTCCAGCGAGATGTCCGGGTTCGCCTGGAAGTAGTCGAGGAACCCCTGCGCCGACGCTGCTTTCTCGGCGTCCGGCGCCACAGCAGCCGCCTGCGCCGCGTCTGTTGCCTGGTACACGATGTTCTCGGCCTCGTACTGGAGCTCTTTCTTCTCGTAGTACTCCGGGTCGGCCGCGCGCCGCATCAGGTTCAGGAACTGGTCGTACTCGCAGCACGCCATGAGGATCTGCACGAAGAACGACAGTCGCGTGTGGCGCTGGCGCTCCTCCGACAGGTGCATCTCTTCCTCGCAGCGCGCGTTGTACTGCTCCATCGTGAACCCTCGCTCCGATAGAAACGCTGCATAAACACACACACAGACGCAATAACAACAATGTGTGAGATAATCGATCACCACGTAGCTCCTCGCATCTGTACGCGCACCTTCGATATGCCCGTTCGCCGTGTCGATAAAGTGGATGTGGAGCTCTTTCCAGGACTCCTCAACCTGCGCGAGCTGCTCGGCGGTCGGACCGCCGCGCGTCATCAGCATCTTGAACTTGTCGCCGTGCTCCTCGCAGAACGCGTCCACCGAGCCCTGGAACGACTCGCTGCCGACGAACGCCGCGACCCACTCGAGCACGTCGTCGTCCTTCTCCATGTCCTTGATCAGCGGCGTCTCGTAGCGGCTCAGCAGCTCAATCGCGTCAAAGTGCGCCATCCTGTCTGTCTGTCTCTGTGTCTCTTGAAGGGCTGTTCACGAATAGCAAGAGCGAGCCAGAGTGACAGAGCGACGGAGGCACTTGAAGGGGAAAAGAGGAGAGAGCGATTTGCTTGTCTGCGTCCTGCTTGCGTCTTGAGCTTGTCGATCCCTGTTGTCGTGTCGACGAGCTCACTCCCTTTTGCTGACGATAATTTTTGAAGGAAGCTCGCTGAGGTTACTCGTTGGTTACGCAGCCTCCTCCTCCATTTGCTGCAAAAACATGGAGACTTGGAGGGTTACACTGCCGACAGCGTATACGGCTATATTGTAGTGCTACAGCCTGCATGCAACGCGGCATATTTTATGGAGGCAATGGAGTTTTCCAGCTCTTTATTGTGAGTCTTGCTGAATCACAGAATGCATACAAGACACTTGTTCGCATGATTGAGACTTCATTCTCATGACATCTTTCTCACACCAGAAAAAAACGCTTTGCTTCATAGCGTACAGTGAGAAACGCTTGTAGTGTGTCGCACGATATTTGAGCAATCGATTTAGGAGCATCAAGCGGTTGGATACAAAAACCAAGTCAGAACTCGCAGTTCTAAGAGCACATTCTGCTGTAAGAGCAGAAGGAGTCGATGCAACAAATGCATAAAACAGCGACCAAACCGTACACATGAAGTTTCGTGAAATGCCATCTCCACAACTCAACTACAGGATCAACTCAAACGCTGAAATATTTTGGTGCGCGCAATAAAGAGACACTCACCGCACCTATACGATCCAATTATCCTGTCGTGTTCTCAAGTCGTCATCACAAAATAACTCGATGGTGATGATGGCTGGGAACGCAATCCAGGAAGCACAATTCATGCTGACAACAAACAAGGAGTGGCTTTCGAGACTTCAGTGCGGCGACGCTCGGCATGGCTTCTGAAGTGCATACCGCTTTCGTGCTCGAACGATGCACGCCATGGGACCATTTGCGCTAACTGAAGCGCAGAATTTGGATGTGTTTGGAGGACCAACTCGGCGCAGCTTAGTCATGTGCGCTAAATCTATAGTTTGCGACGCAGCGAATGCTGTGGTGGTCAGCGAGTGGATCTTGACGCCTCTTTCTCACCATGTAAAGCGCTGAATTGCGGAGACGCGTTCGCGTCTTCCTTGGAACAACTCCCGTTTCATGGATTTCTTGTGAGGAGACGTCTGAAGTGGCTCGGCGATCATTGAGCCAAGCATAAACTCGTCTGCCTGTCTCCTGCATCAAACACTCGTCCACACCAAGCCACCGCCCAGCACCACGAGCCAGACGAAGCCATGCTGGAGCCCGCGAAGAGCAGCAACGCGCTGTCGACGGAGATCACGGAGCAGGAGTACCGCAAGATCTCGTCGCGGCCGCACCTCAAGCACAACGACATGACCGCCGAGGTGTGCACCGAGACGATCGAGATCATCACCATGGCGTGCGACAAGCACGTGCCGATGAAGAACTACGAGGCTGCGGCGCAGCTCATCAAGCAGAGCATGGACAAGAAGTTCGGCGCGTCCTGGCACTGCTTCATCGGCGAGGGCTACGGCTTCGACATCAGCTACCAGCAGCGCCACATGCTCTACCTCTACGTCGGCGAGATCGGCGTGCTCGTCTACAAGTGCTGATACATGCGTTGTAGCAACTAATACAGCCAATGCGCTGCCTGCAGTCTTCTCGAGGTTGCTTCAGCATGCTCGTACGTTTGTTGTTGCTATTGGTTGTTGTTATTGTCGTGCTGCTGGTGCTAATTGCTATATTACATCGCTCATGCGTCTTGCACGCACACGTCGAACTCCTAGAGCGTGTCAGATTCGCCATCACCTAACTCCTTAGTCCCATCGAATGCGGGCTTTGCGTCACTCCTGTCTGTGGACGTCGCGTTTCTAGGACTCGCTCGCTTCTTCTTCTTCTTGTCTTTCGGCGGCTTTTGGATCCGCTCGTCAGCGTCGTCGCTCGTCGCGAGGGTCATGAGCTTCTTCTCTCGCGGCGTCAGCAATCTCCGCACGGGCACAGACGCGTATCCAGGAAGCGCATTTAACGCATCGCGCGCGACTGCTTCTGCTGCCGACGCCCTGCGCTTCTTGAGCCAGAGCGCGACGCCGCTCAGCAGCAGCGTGACGCTGTAGCAGCCCGCCGCGAGGTAGCAGTTGCGCTCGGCGTCCTGCGGATCCACGTCCAGTCCATGCACGAGCTGCGGCTGGAAGTGCAGCACTGCCCCGAACACCGGCAGCAGCACCACACCCGCGAGCGACACGGCCAGCAGCACGAGCCAGGCGCCGCTCATCTCTCCGATCGACTGACAGTCGCTGCTGCCTTCAAGCGCTCGATTTGTGAAGAGAACATGCCTCAAAGCTCACTTTCTCGACTTGTGAATCGACACGTTTTTGAGACACTTTGGTGTCATTTTCAGCCAATCATGTGGCTTACAGAGAACCTCAGCCAATGGAATGCGAATGTCGAAGTTGCAACTTTCGCTTGCATGGGTTCACTCTTTCCACCATTTTGACACGAAAGCAACACCACGTGCGTCTTCGTCCTAATGCAAAGCGCGTAAATGAATGCGATTAAATTAATGAAAGGAGAAATGAGCAGCGACGTTGCAATTAGTTCATTAAGCCATGGCTCTTGCGCTCGACGACGGCGGGGACTTGTGGTCGCGGAAGCTCTTGAGCTCCGAGAGGCGCACGAAGCGGTGGTAGATGAGCGGGTTGAGCTGGCTCAGGCGCGACGGGTGCTCGGCGAAGCACACGAAGAGCGTCTTGATCACGGCCGCGACCACGTTCGTGGCCAGCGAGAGCGTCGTGTAGCAGAGCGCGAAGCTCGCGAGCCCGAAGAACACGGCGTGGCCCGACTGCGACAGCGCCGAGATGCACGTGGCGCACATGACGCTCGCCCAGCCGTTCGCGCCGAGCAGCAGCAGGCGGCTCGTCGGGTCGTCGTCCACGATCGCCTCCACGCCGCGCGACTCGATCAGCAGCCACGCGTCGTGCGCCGCCACGTAGAACGGCTTGCCGTAGCCCGCGATGTGCACGAACGAATACTTGTGGTACGTGCGGATGAAGTGCTCGACGCGCTCCGAGCGCAGCGCGGCCGACACGGAGAAGAACGAAAAGCGCCGCGAGAGCACCGACTCGTCCCGGCGAGCCCAGCGCACGACGTTCCAGATCACGTGCGCCAGCGGACAGAGCAGCGAGCCGATGCAGACCGAGCCGAACGAGCTCGAGAGCGCCGCCTTGAGGAAGTGACCCACCACGCGGCGCTCCATGGCACTGGAGCCTGGGAAGAGCGAGCTTCCCCTCTCGTCACTGCTGCTGGTTCCTTCGTCCTGCTCTTGACGATCCGAGGGCGAGTCGTGGTCCGAGATGTCCTTCTCGTTCTCAGGCGACGGCGAGATCTCGGACGAGTCGTCTCGATAGTACCAGATCATGGTCGAGCCCGAGACGACGACTGTCAGAATGTTCTTGAGGATGTTGGACGTCCAGTAAAAGTGCAGATACAGGTACAGCATGCTGAAGCTCCAGGGCGAGACCGTGCCGTCCTGACCGCCCACAAAGGCGATCGTCGTGCAGAGCCAGCTCGCCCAGATCGTGTACACGACCAGGATTCCCGCCGTCACCAGTCCAAGCGACGGGTGGCGCGCCAAAAAGTCCACAACGAGCTCGAAGAGCACGGCCACAAAGTCCAGCCCGCTCTTGGTTTTGATCATCCACAGCAGGTCAATGACGAGTGTGAATGTTACGACCACGCCCAGGAAGAGCGCGTCGCCGTTGTCCATCGACAGCAGCGTGATCGCGAGTACGAGCAATCCCACACTCGAGAACGCGCATGAGCCCTGCAGGAAGCGCATCTTGGAGTAGAAGAGGAAGAGCAGCAGCCAGCCGACGCCAAAGAGGATGTTGATCACGCACAGCGACCGCAGCGCCACGCCGATGCCGCTCGCGTTATGCGTCGCCGTCGCGCCTACTGTTTTAGCCGCAGTCCCCGCCTCAGCAGCGCCACTGATAACAGCAGTCGTCACAGCAATCACAGCTTCGCGCACCATCCGACCCGCGCCATCTTTCCTGTCATCGTCGTCGGAATCCAGCTCCGCTCCACCATCGTGACCCTCTCCGCTTCCTCTGCGGATCGCGTTCGTGGCGATGAGCATGAAGAGCGCGTGCACGATGTACACGCCGATGAACGGCACGTCGCGGTACGTGATCGGGCCGTTGTTGAGCGACGGCAGCGGCCGCGCTCCGCTCGCGCTGTCGGTCATGGAGAGCGGGATGAGGCTGTCCGAGTCGCCGTCGTCCACCATGGGCGACAGCGCCAGGTCCTCCATCTCGGGGTCGCTGGGCGAGGGGTCGGCCGCGCGCTGCTGCTGCTGCTGGCCGTCGTCCGCGTTGATGCTCGCCGTGTCGATGCTCAGCGCCATCTCTCTCGTGGGTCACTCTCTTCTTGGCTTCTCTTCTGTGTCTAGTGCTGATTGACCCTTTTCGATGCATGAAACCAAAAGAGTCGACAAAACCACAAAAAACGGAATCTGAGGCTGACTAAATCCGCGGTCTATTAAAAACGAGCAATCATTAGAAACGCGGCTCCTTGAAAAACCGCGACGGCACAACGTACCCATCAGTTTGATCTGCCTCTAAACCCTACAAAATCAAACCCTACGATGAGTATAATTCGATAACGACTTGCCAAATTGATTGACTTGTCAAGGTTGAATCGAGCAATAGAACTCCTTCATCATCCTTCAATGGACTCCTTCATTCCATTTTGTTGATCACTATTTCATTCTGTCTGACCTGCTCGCCGCACTGCACGGATTCCCTTCCCATTTCTCATTTGGGCAGCTGGTGTCCAGTGAAGGTGGAGGTAACACGACCGTCTCAATGTCCATGCGAAAGCCGAAGCGCGCGCAATTGGAGTCTTCACGAGTCAGATAACGACGTGTCACTCAATCATCACACAAAGCTACCCGATATCACGGTTTCTTCGTTTTCGTTTCGCTCGTCTTTGTTTCGTGTCTTGCTTCATTCAAAATTAGCAGAGTAACAACAAAATATGCATACACCGATGATTTGAACCTCCGAACCAACAGAGGATCTACAGGATCATCGCGACTCCTACCTCAAACGCACACT
>JAASFO010000846.1:0-12285 GCA_023333815.1 Globisporangium recalcitrans | reverse complement strand
TTCCTTGACCCTCTCTTTCTCTCTCTCTCTCTCTCTCTGGGTGGATAGATCCGCACTCACTCGCGTGGGAGCCGAATACGCAGACAGCGGGTGGTCGTTCATCTATTTCGAGTTCTTCGCGGACTTGCCCTTGTACGTCTGCTTGCCGTGGCTCCATGGGACGTAGTTGTGCTTCCACATGTGCTTGATCTGGCGCTTCATGGTCAGCGCGAAGAGCGCGATGAAGTAGATGAGCAGGATCGGCCAGAACACCGGCACGTCGAACGCACTGCTGAGCGTCATGAGCAGCGAGATGAACGTCGCCTTCGAGGTCGAGTACCAGAACTGGAACTCCGGCACGCGGCGCGTGAACGGACGGAACTCCTCGCTCTGCTTGGACGGGAGCAATGGCCCTTCCGTCTCCGCGTCAATCTGCACGCATCCGCATTCGAATCAAATTAGAATGTAGCCAACGTCCAGCAACGATCGAAAGTGGCGCAGCCTAGCGTACCTGAGGCGACAGGAACCCAATGAAGAGGTTGAGCAGGTAGATGCCGAGGCCGTAGGTGACAATGTGGAACGCATTCAGGTAGAACACGCGCAACAGGTAGATCGCCAGCAGCACCGCCGCGACCACCCAGCGACCAACCACGTGGATCGTCGACTTGTCCAGCAAATGCTGCCATTTTCTGCACCATCACACGTGAAAACAGCAGCACATACATGTGAGTATTCGTCACCAACACTCCAGCAGCACACACGCACCACGCCTTCCTTTCTGCGTCTCTGATAGCAACACAGAGCGGCGAAGAGGGAGGGGAAAGCCACGGCGTCGCTTCCCGTATATCCGCCACCACCACAACAAGACGCAAAGCACTAGAGCGGCGGAGCTCGCACCTTCGGATCGAGGCCGTGACGCGCGCGATGAACGGCGGCTCCATGACGCTGTTGGCGCCTCCGTGCGTGGCGTCCATGTCGCTCTCTCTCTCTCTCTCTCTCTCTTCTTGTCTCTCTGCCTCGTGGCACTCGCTCGCTTGAGGCAGTTTTGACTGGAAAACGCACTTTTCCACCCCCACTTTATCTGGATCTAACAATCGACCAAACGGAAAACGCTCGCAGATGGCTTCCGACCGGTTTCGAAACCGGTTAATTGAAGCTGCCAAATTTTGGAAAGAGTGACTTTGGACGAGATGAATTGTGACATTCAGAAAGTGCACAGCAGTGACATACATTCTTCTTTGTCCCACAATTGTGTGGACACTTTTGGATTTGCCAACTTCAGAATGACACATTTGCTTTTACTGCAATTGTTTGCGGTCGTAGCGCGCGATGGACACTTGGATGCTCGAGAGGATCTTCTGGATCGACGCCATTGCATCGCGCACGAAGAGCAGCGCCTGCATAGCGTTGGTTGCGAGATGCCACAGAACACACAAAGACATTGAGAGGTGTGAGGTCGCCGGCATCTGACGTCCGACTCGGCGCAACTGCACAATCGCACCTCTCTCTTTCTCGCATTCTCCTGTCGCTCTCGCTCCAGGTCAGCTCGCTCTTGGTCGCCGGCAGCAAGCTTTAGTCGAACATGCAGCCCTTCGATGTTGATCATCTCGATCGAATACGCCTGCACGCATGCAACATCAATGTCAGTTCGAGCCAACTCTCCTCCCAGTCAGCATCAATGAACAGTCAGAGCTGATACCAGCATACCTTGTCGAGCGTTTCCCAGTCCGCTCTGAAACTCTCATACTGCTGCACAAACGTGTCATAGTCTTCTTCGTCGAGAACCACGGTCCGCGTGATATGCGCCGAGGTTCTTTTGCAAATCAGACCAACTTCGCGTGGGAAGAACGACAAATCGGGGATCCGACTCGCTCGCGGAAGTGGACGTTTGGTTTCAGAGACCACGGGCGGTTTTCTCGCTTTTGGCTGCTGCTTCAAAGGTGCGACTTGGCTGGTTTGCTGAGTTGAATCTGCAGTCAAAGCACTAGTGGTAGCGCCAGTTGCTGGCTCAGCGGGTGGTGCATCTGGTGTGTCCTCGGTATCTTTGGCATCACCGGAGGTCTTCTCCTTTGCAAGTGCCTCGACCGCCAACTGGTCTGCTGCTTCTGCTGACGCAGGTGCCGCACCTCCTCCATTTGGCTCTTTTTGCTTCTTTGCTTCTTCTTCTTTGTCACTTCCATCCGAATCGGACGAGAAGAGAGATGCCTGCGCTGCACTCTCCCCTTTGGTCTTCGAGACTGCTGCTTTCGTGCTGGGTTTCGTTGTGCTCTGCTGATTGGACAGCGCCACAACTGCTGCAGGTGCTGCTGCTGCTGGCGGCGGGATGATTTCTTTTTCAAATCCCTTTTGGATTCTCTCTTTCGTCTTCTGAGCATCTTCAGCGGTAAGAGCTGACCGCAAGATCCTTTCCGCAGTCAGAAAGGGCACAATACAACACGGGTGACAACAACGACAGACAACAGACATGAGACAGACTACCCTGGCGCAGGTGGTGATCAACGGTAGGTAACATGAGTGAAGCGGCACGCACCGCTTCCGAACCGGAACATCGGCAACTTTCACGTCGGGTTTGGCAAACTGTGTGGAAAACAACGACACGCGTTTCCGTTTGCCAGCCGCAGGCGGGTGGTCCTCGAGCAGCTTGGAGGCTCGCGACCGCGACTCCATCACGGACTGCGCGTGACGGTCTTTCATGCGATCTTTCTCGGTCGAGTCCAGCATGCGCTGCACGATGAGCTTCTGGTAGATCTTGCCAGTCGTGTACACGGAATACCCGCCGCCACCACCACCACCACCGCTGCTGCTTTCATTGGTATCAGCCTGCCCGCCACTCTGATCGCCAGTTGGTACTGGCGCTTGAGCGCGGTCTTGGCGGAACGTGGCGAAGTAATTCACGCGCGGGTCTTCGTGGAACGAGTGCAGCTCGTACCGCGTCACCAGCCCGCTGCCTTCGCTCTCGCTGCCATCACCTCCTGCTGCACTCGCACCCATATTTACACTCAGCAAGCTCGTCTTCTTGGTGCTTTTGCGCACAGCTCCGCCACTGCCACTCCCGCTGCTGCTGTTCGCATTGAGCGTCAGGAGCACCTGCTCGGGATTCTGCTGGAGCTTGAGCAGCAGCTCCGGGGTCAAGCGGATGTGCGCCGCCCACTGCATCGAGCGCTTGCCATCGTTGTCGTAGAGCGCGTACTACAAGAGAAGCAGGGAGACAGGAGCAAGCAGAGTCGCTCGCACACGCAGTTAGGTATCTTGCGGTGTTCCTGTGGCAGCGTGCTGCGACTGAAGCGCGCGCGTCGACCTGTACATGTGCATGGCGGCGTACCGGGGTGTTGGCGTTCATGGCGTTGCAGTTTTTGTTTGGTCGTTTGGATGGATATGTCGAGAAATGTGTGTTGATGGAAAGTACCGGTATTCTTCCATCTTGGAACCGGTTTCGAAGTTTTGCTTTTTTCGAAGCTTTGGTGACTCAGCGTGCGTCAGCATAAATAAATCATGCCACAATCAAACTTCGATCGAGCTAATGCGTCTTTCGCTGTGCATGTAGATCGAACTGTGCGTCACTGTATGACGCTTTTAGCTCAGAAGAGGACAAGTATGTCATCAGTTTTATCGAGTGCAAACATGCTGGTGAATGCTGCACAACGCTTCGATCCAGTAATGTCTGTTCGCATATCGGTGACAATCGACAAAAGCGCCCTCATCTGGTAATCTTGGACGAAACTGACGAAACATCAATCAATCTAACAGTGCGTGCAAAAATGGCAAAAATGGCAAAATCGATCTGATGCACACAGCTCATCATTCTGGAATCTGCTGACCCAAGCACCAGGCGAAAGAACCACAACAACCTCTCGAGTCATGCGGTCCACTCGCGCGCTCTTCGCCGCCGCCACCAGCGCGCTGCTGCTGACGCTCTCGACCACGAGCCACAACTCGGCGCTCGCGATCCCGGACGCCGACGCGCTGCCCAAGACGTCGTTGCCGTTCCCCATCGAGTCGCACCCGTTCCAGCTCAACCAGGAGCTCTTCGCCGCCAATGAGCCATTCGAGACGCCCGTAGTCGATGCGGTCGCGTCGGCGGCGTCTGCGTCTCCGCCTGTGAGTGCCGCCCTCGGCGGGAAGCGCCTGGCGGACGTGCCGTTCCCTACGGGGGCGTTCTGGACCAACTTGGTGCTGGAGAAGGGCGAGTCGATCGTCACGACGCTGCCGTACGCGTTCCGCCTGCTGCAGGGCAAAGTGCACGTGTCGTACCCGTTCCGCGTCGTGATGCCCAAGATCATCCAGAACGGGTTCCAGTCGCAGATGGTGCTCAGTAGCGCCTCTGCTTCGCCGTCCAGTGGTGCGTCATTGACCCACCAGGTCGTGGGCTTTGACACGTTCAGCACGACCGTGCGCTTCTCGCGCAACGGCCAAGAAGAGTTCTCGCTCTTGCTCGTGCGCGGCTCGCCGTACGTCACAGTTGAGTACAAGAACGCCATCCCGACCATCGAGGGCTCGGAGGGGCTCACGGTCTCGCGCATCAAGAAACTCGAGAACCAGGTGTACATGAACGGCGACCAGGTTGAGTTTGCCGTGTTCACGGTCATGCTCAGCAACGGTCAGACCTGGAGCGTGTACGCGTCGGACCCGGCACTGGAGTTGGATTTCGTGAGCGGCAAGATCTCGTCGACCAAGCCGTTCACTGGCACGCTCCGCATCGCGCTCTGTCCTTCCGCCGACGTGCAACCGTTCCTCCTCGAGTCCGCGCCGTTCTACCCCGTTGGCGGCGACGTCGACTACACGATCGACGCGGCAAAGAACGTTGCGAACCTCCAGTTCAAGTGGAAGACGCGTCGGTTCGCCTCTTCTTCTTCGAGTGGCTCAAGTGATGAGAGCGAGAAGCTCTTGATGCTCGCATTACCGCATCACATGGAGATCCTCGCCAAGAGCGAGGACACCACCGTGAACAAACTGGCGAGCGAGATCCTCTACACGTCCATCAAGGGCATGATGAAGGGCGTGTACGGCGCCGTGTGGCGCTTGCAAGAGACGCTGCCGGACGTCGAGTGGGACTTCGCGAACGACGGGCTTTTCTACGAAGACGACTCGAAAGACGCGAGCAAAGCCGAGGCTGCGCTGCGCAAGAACACGCGCGACCAAGTGACCAAGGACATTGTGGCCAAGCTCTACCAGGACGTGGACGCGTACCCGGCGCTCGCGGTCGACTCGTACAACTTTGGTAAGCAAATCGGTCGCGAAGCGCGCTTGCTGCTCATCGCAGACCGCTTCAAGCAGAGAGAGCTGGTCGACAAGCTGCTGAGCAAGATGAAAACCGAGCTTGGTGCGTGGCTGACGGCGAAGAACCCGGATTTCCTCATCTACGACCAGACGTACGGCGGCGTGGTGACCAGCGACGGCATCAAGGACCAAGACGCAGACTACGGCAACGGACACTACAACGACCATCATGTGAGCACAGCAATGTCATCTGTCACCATTGCATCCTCGAGGCTGACTCTAATCTCTCTCTCTCTCTCTCTCCTTCTGTGTCTGCGCTGCTGTGTAGTTCCACTACGGCTACTTTGTGTATGCGCTTGCCACGGTGCGCAAGTTCGATCCCGAATTCATCGCGTCGCATGAGCTCGCGTGCGCCATGCTCGTGGGCGACATCGGCACGCCGATCCTCGACGACACACACTTCTTCAACGGTTTCCCAGCGCAGCAGCTGTTCCCTGTCGCGAGACACAAGGAGTGGTATGTCGGCCACTCGTACGCGAGCGGACTCTTCTCGATGGAGGTCGGCAAGTCCCAGGAGAGCAGCAGCGAGTGCATCAACGCCTACTACGCGCTCGCGCTCTTCTCGTCGCTCGATGGAAACGCCGGAGAACCAAACTCGTACCACCAATACGCGCGTCTGCTGCTCGCCTCCGAGTTGCGCTCGACCAAGAAGTACTGGCACATGCAGAAGAACTCGCAGATCTACGAGTCTCTCTTCGCCAAGAACACGATGGTCGGCGTCGCGGGCGAAATGTCCGTCGTGTACAGCACCTGGTTTGGCTACAAGGCCGTGTACATCCACGGCATCAACATGATCCCGTTCACCCCCATCACGACCCAGCTGCTCAACGAAGAGTACGTCGCCTACGAGTACGCGCTGCTGCGTCAAGACTTTCAAGACCTCGGCTCCGACGACATCTGGCGATCGGTCGTGGTGTTGGACCATGCGATCCTGGATGCCGCCGCGGCGTGGGACGAACTGGTCTCGTCGGTCAACGCGTACGACACGTGGAACTCGGCGTCCAACTCCATGTACTGGATCGCGACGCGCCAGTCCTGGTTCGCGCAGAAAACGAGAAACGTGTTGACCAAACCGGACCTGCACGACGAAGACCAGTGCTTTGGCTACCCGGCGTGTAGCACTGCCGGTGCGAACGGCACGGCGCTCAACTGCTGCTCGTCGCTTCCTGGTTGCTGCCCGAGCACGCTCGGCTGCTGCCCACAGAGAGACCCGAGTCTTGTGCCGCTCAACGCCTGCTTTGGCGAGCACCAGTGCGCGGTGCTCGGTCTCGGCTGCTGCAACAGCATCGACGGGTGCTGCGAGCCGGATCCATTCACTGGCGCTGTGCTTGGCTGCTGCAAGGACCAGCACCCCGTGACCAAGAAACCTCGCGCGACAGCTGCGCATGGCAACCAAGCTACTGACCCGAGCGTGTGCTACAGCGAGCCGCTCTGCGATGCTGCAAAGCTCGGATGCTGCACTGCTCCGGGTGGCTGCTGTGCTGGCGACGGTCCGAAACTGGACTGCTGCTCCAACAAAGTTACGCTAGCACCAGCGAACGCAGCAGACACGGCGAGCTGTCACAGCCAGCCGAAGTGCGCTGCCGCCAAGCTCGATTGCTGTGCAGTCGAAGGCGGTTGCTGCGCTCCAGACCCGACAGGCGCCGTGCTTGACTGCTGCGAGGCACCTGCTCCAACCACAACGCTTCTGGCGTCGAACTCTTCCAACTCGCAAGCCTCTGAGAAAGAAGGAGACGGCGCGTGCCTGGGTGAACCGCAGTGCGCGCTCGCTGGACTTGACTGCTGTGGAAGCCCAAATGGCTGCTGTCAACCAGACCCAGTCACGGGACAGAAACTGCTTTGCTGCCAGGAAGACTCGACGACGAGCGCGCCAACGCCGAGCGTCCCTGATTTCGTGCACTCGTGCCACGGAGAGATCGCGTGCTTGATCGGAGGCGCAAACGGAACCGCGCTCAACTGCTGCTTCACTGAAGAAGGGTGCTGTCCGGGGCTTCTCTGCTGCGCGTCCAGTGGCGATGAAGTCGGCACCAAAACGGGAGCCTCGTCAGACGACGACAGCGATAAGAAGGAATCCTCGACCGTGAGCCTCGTGTTCGCGATCATTCTCGGCGTCTTCGTGCTCGGCGCGATCATCTTCTGCCTCACCATGTGCTACCGCCGCCGCCACTACGCGCCGATCGACCACGACCTCCGCGCCTGGTACTGCGCCGGGTTGCTCGTCGTTGTCTTCGCGTTCTTCGTGGTTCTCGTCTACAGCGCCTAGGCTTTTCTTGATTGATTTCTCCCCGCTCCAGCAGCAGGAGCACCACGCCATCACCCAGCACTTCTCATTTTTGCATTCTTGCTCGTTTGTGTCGTTTGAAAAAAAAGAGTAACCTAAGCCTCACTCAATAGAAATCGATAAGATTTTGTAGCCGAGCCACGAGCACAGCGTCGTGCAGACTTCGTCCCATGCGATCCACGCACTGGGACGTTGTCCTTTGCGAGCAGTTAGGATCTCGCGACACTGGAGGCTTCTGCGTGGTGGTGTAGATTCCTGCTCTCCTCTGGAGCTTGGCGGTTCTTGCCACTCGCGCATGCCAAACACCAGAGCGTAGTGGTTCTTCAAATGGTAGATGAGCACAGTCGAGTCACGCGAGAATTCTCGCCACAGACCGACCCAAGCCTCAGCGCGTCTTTCTTCCGAATCGTCGGGCGAGATCTGCCACGTCACACGATTGCTGCTGCTGCTACTGGTTGTTGAAGAGGAAACGTGCTTCCCCATGAACAGCCTCGCGTAGAGAGTCCGTCCAGTCGCCCCAAGACGGTTCATCTCGCCTTCGCTCGCATTCACCGATTCAATGGCGCGCAGGATCGCTTCGTTCCCGCAAATCGCAGTGCTCGGTTTCCCGGGGCGTTCGAGCTTCGCAACCCCATCGATCAGGTGCAAGTACTGGTAGAGCGAGTCTTGAAGCTGCTGCTTTCTACCGTACTGCCTGGAGCTGCGATCTCTTGTCCTCAAATCGATCTCAAACGCAATACTGGTCGCCTTGGTCGCGTTCTCTGTTGCACCAAGTTCACCATCACCGCTCTCACTAGCCACGGTCTCGGATTCAAAAGACTCTGCGTCGTTCTGCGTCAGCAAGCTGTGAAAGGTTGGGTACTGACGAGGGCTCTCCTTCACACAGGTCGACACAGCATCGAGTAACAGCTTCTGCGTGATCTTCTTGGCTCCCTACAGAGTCATCACACATATCAACAAGATGACATTGCGTGGGACTCTATCACGAAGCAGCGATGTGTGCAGGAGGCGCAGTGGTCTCACCCCAAACTCAAACTCGCCGCTGGACGCAACGAGCTCGCGAACAGCAGCTTCCAGATCCGCAATCTCTTGCTCCGAGGCACTCGTTTGAAGGTGGAGAAGACGCTTCTGTCGGTGGATCCGGTCTCTTGTCATGGCTTTGTAGTACTCGAGCAATCGCGCGCAGGTCCAGTCGGGTTCCTCGGTGGAGAGGGCGTTCAGCGCTCCAGCTGACCATTTTCATAGCGCACATGAGATTCTCGGCGCAAAGCATACTCCACAATCACTACACTGGACATCGTTGCTTACCGACGCTGGCGGCAGCACAGCAAGGCGACGGCTGGTTCACCCACGAGCGCATGAGCTTCTTCGAGCATGCGACTGCAAACTTGTCCTTTTCTGTGAGCGACACGCTGGAGGTGCTACCCGGGCGTTCCTCCGCGGACGACGAGAGGGTTGCACTGAACAGCAGCAGCGCATCCAGATCGCCTAGCTCAGTCGATGGAGCGGCGCATTCTTCATCACTTCCTCCCCCTCTCACCACCACGACCCCATCGACATCTTGCCTCCCCACCGCGTCGTTAGTTGTACGCTGAGTCGCCATATCTTTGGTTGCTGCTGGGTGAATCTGGTGGAGTGTGTGGATGTCGGGACTCGTCGCGGCTTCTCCAGTATTATCCCCGTCACCCAAGTCAGGATACACTCGAAAGATCGATTGGTGGTTATAAACGCTCCACCCATCTCTCATCTACTGGTAGGTCACCGCCACTTCTGCGCATCACCACCATCACCACCGCAGGTCTTGCCCGCCCTGATTTATCTGGTCTCGACAGCGACTGATGGATCGATCGATCGCCTGGACCGGACGTTGACTGCAAACCACACACGATGAACAAGGAACACTCAACTCCACACCTCGACTCTGTCGCATCGTCATCACGCTCGTCACGCTCTCTCTTTAGTTTTTCAGGCAGGGTCCTCTCTCTCTCTCTCTCTCTCTCTTCATTATCTCAATCAGTACTCACTCTCATTCATTCAGGGAACTCTGCTTTAACGACACCATCATCTTCCGGTTCTCCGCCCATCCATTCACCACTCGTCTCGTGGCAGAAAACAGAACAGCAAGCACCTCAGCTTAGTCGCGACGTGGTGGCGAGCCGCTGCGGTGGCGTGGAGGCGAACGGCTGCGGTGACGGCTGCGACTGCGATCGCGGCCACTGCTGCGGTGCTCGCGGTGGTGGTCACGGCGAGGGGAGCGCGAGCGGGAGTAGCGACGAGGACGGTCGCTGTGGCGGCCGCTGCTGCGTCCGTGGTAGTCGTCACCGCGACGCTCGCGGCCACCTCCGTAGCGGTCACCGCTGCGACGGTCATCTTCGTAGCGACCGCGCTCTTCGTAGCGACCGCCTCCTCGTGGCTCTTCTTCGCCGCCGCGCGAGTAGAACTCTCTTGGGTTGTCTGGACGGCGCTGCTTCGCAAACTGCACGCGCAAGTCGCGTCCCTGGAAGTCCTTGCCCTCCATGGCTTCGATCGCGTCTTCCGCGTCGCGCTTCTGCATGAAACGCACGAACGCGAAGCCGCGCGACTCGTTCGTGCCGCGCGCGCGAGGGATGTACACGTCGCCGATCTCGCCAAACCTGGTTCGATGCGATACACAAAGCGTCAGCGCATACAATCCCTTCAAAAGACCCAGAGCGAACGAAACAAACCGCAGAAAAAAATAGACTCACTTGGCGAAGATCTCTCTCAGCTCATCGTTGCTGCGAGATCAAACAAAAGGAAAGAGAAGCACACACACTAGCGTTAGCCACCGACTCGGCTCAACGCACGGACACACGGGGTCGCCTACACACGAAGGACGAAGGCGCCAACGGAGTGCGAGACGAGAGAAGGAAATCAAGCGAGTGAGAAGGTGGTATCTATCTATCGACAGACATACCCGACGCCCGCATCAAGCGACACCGCACGGTCCCCTCTACACTCCACTCCTCCTCGTCCCAAACAGGCGCGGACAGACGCGTAGACACAGCGATCTCCCACACACATGCAAAGCGCGCACAGCAGAGAACGAGAAAGCGGCGCCGTCACTCCCCTCTCTCTCTCTCTCTCTCTCTCTCTCTCTGTTGCCCTCTGGTCTCCTTCTATCTCCCCTCTCGTGTATCGACTCCCACAGCATACACAACAGGCGCACGGAGCTGGTGGACCACTCACCCGATCTGGAAGGGGACGTTGTCCACCTTGAGCGTGAACATGCTGTCGACATTCGGAGGCGCCATCTTCCTTTCTCTCTCTCTTTCTCTCTCTTTCTCGTGCTTTTGCAGGCAGGCGCTTTGGTTTGTGACTCGAGCGCAAGTGGTTTCTTTCTTTCTTTGAATCGAACGAGAGCCAACGAGTGTGCCGCTCACACAAAAAAGGCTCTCGATTTGTCGCGTATAGTCGGAGCGTATACAATAAACTCCGACCTCTTCATTCTGCATAACAAATAACCTCGAGCGAGGTTCTGAGGTTGATCACAAACGAGAGCCTCGTTATCTCGACTGACTCCCTCCGTTCTGCAATACCCCTCTCCATTAAGACCTGTAAAAGCGTGATAACCAGTCGACCTCCTGTTGTTACATTTGACCAAAACAAAGCGTTCCAAAGCTCGATCCAAAAAGCACCAATTGCTGTTGCAACTTGGAACGCTACGATTTCGACCCTAGTTCTGCTGGGGATGTAGCGTTCCAAGAAGTCGCTTCTCTTGAGGCACTTGGCCGTTAACGGATGCGGCTCGACTCATGGGGATGCTGACATCGACTCTCGAGGACCACGTCAACAAGGTGCGGGCTCGACTCCGTCTCAGAGACACCAGAGCCGCACTGACACTGCAGATGCCTCCAAGCCCGCCAACTAGTCAGACTCCGCGACAGACGCTTCCGATCCCGCACGACAAAGCAAGAGACGAGGGCACCAGCACACAAAGTCCAGATGGGAAAGGACTTGGCTGAGACTCTACACATGCCGATTTCCAGATCAATCCGTGCCGTGCAAATGCTTCCGTGCCGATGGCGAGTGTGACGACGCCACGTCTGGGCTCGCACACAATGACTCGTTGCTATCGATCTTTCTGGACTGCTCTTCTTGTTAGCTCTCAGTAGCTTTGATCAAGCCGGTGGAGGATGGCGTACGAGTTTGCCTGTTGACAGACGCGACTGAAGCCCGAGACATCTTCTCGCAAGTGAACCACCTGCGAAGAATGGCGTGAAGGTCTGCATTGGAAACACCACAATGCATCAACACAAGACGGTGATCATCGACCGAAATTGCAGACTGAACGGCAAGTCTCACTTTGGATTCTTCATGCCATGTTGACCGCTGTTGTTGTTCTCGCGCCGTCCAAACAGGACGTCGTTTGGACGGACAGCCTTTATTATTTGCACACAACTTGCTTGACAACTCGATCACCTCTGGGACACATGCGAACGACAGACACACAACAGCGTGGAAAAGAGAAGGAGGCTCACTAAAACGCTACAACAGCCTCGTCCTCGCCTCCAACTCACAACCTGCTCAGTACGCGGGCGACTTGCTGTAGCTCTTCTTGTCTCCATAGTTGCCGCCACCGTAGCCATAACCGTCGTGGTCGCTGTAGCCCTTCGCTCCGTAGCCACCGTATCCGCCGTAGTTGTCGTAGCCGTAATTGTTGTCGTAGTCATCATGCTTGCGGCCGTGCTGGTGCTGGTTCTTGTGGCAGCCCTGGTGCTTCTTCTTCT
>JAASFO010000845.1:0-12293 GCA_023333815.1 Globisporangium recalcitrans | reverse complement strand
GAGTGTGTGCGGGGAGTGTTGGTGGCACATGAGGGGTCTTGCATTGAGAGCAGTTTGCAGTACTTCAAGCATGCAAAAACCAAGAAGGAGGCTTCTATTGCGAGCAGTGATTACGGCTGCTGGATCGAACTGGCGTGTTTACGGACTCGGAAACTGGTTATGAGGATTGTGTCATGAGAGTGTGTGTATGTGGGAAGAATGCACCGAAAATGGATGTTTCCAAGAGTGTTGTTATCTCGAGGTCGAGCACACTGAAGCTGCTCTGCTCTCGCTTCTTCTGGTCGTCAGTCGCGTATCTGCGGACGAAGAAGATGAAGCCAGCGACGCGAACACCTCTCGCGATCGCTGCAACACCTGGACGGAATGGTACCGACATTGCAACACCGGGATAATGTCGTGGCTGATGGGGGCTTCTAGTAGCGCCATCTTGTAATCATGGAACCTTACAAAAGCAAGACGAGTCTTTTATTCAGACCGTTGAATGATGATGATTCCTGGATGCGCTTTTTCAGATGACTCCAGCACTTGACATCATGGCGCTTGTTGTGCTCTGTGTCTTTGATACAGAGACACGATCAAGAAGCTGTCGCGCTACTGCTGCTCGGAGTGCGGCGCGAAGGAGCTCTTTCTCTGCTGCTGGGTGCGAGTGCTCTTGCTATTCTACCACCTGATCCTACAGCTTGTGTGTGTTCTGCCAGGGACTCTTAGTTGGTTTTGTTGACGATCGAATGGTGCTGGGTACTTTGTGTGGTGGGAGCTAGAAAGGATGCCGCCACATCCAGGGCATGAAGGTTCAATTTGGTAAGATGTGAGCCATACTTTGCGTTTTCAGTGCCTATCTAGGGGATCTGAGAGCCTGTTTGCTAATCGGAGACTCTGTCGGTGCTTTGTGACTCTGCTGCAGCCAGGTGAACGAGAAGGAGACATGGCAGCGGTACTGCTGGGAACTTGAAGAGCGGCTCCACGAGGCGATGCACACCAGCAAAGCCAAAGAGCGTGCTTTGTGGAAAACGCGCGATGCGAAGAAAGAGGAAGCTCGGAAGAACATGCTGCTGTAAATGGACGCGCAGAAGGGCAAGCGCCACTACGGCGACCCGTCCTTCGAACCGACAGCATCATCCGAGTCGTCAGCATCTAGACCCAGCAAGGAGACCACACTGACGTTCACATACGAGGCTGAGTTTCAGCCAGCCACGCATTTCATTTAATAAACCGATTCCGATAACGTGTGGTCGCTTGAGCGACTCTCTGCTCTCTCTCGCCCTCCACCACCACTACCAGCACCATCGGCAGCAGCAGATGAGAGGCACCTGCTGTCGTCCAGATCGCTCTGCTCGCTGGAGTGGCATTTGCTTCCTTCCTTCACTTCACAATTTCCGGTGCGGTCGAGTTCTTGCTCTTTTGCCTCATCGTCGACATCGTCCTCGGGGAGCTCGTGGTGGTCGGTGAGCGTTCTGTCCAGATCCTCCGCGTCCTCAATGTGCCGCCTCCGCTCTTCCAAAGCAGAAGACGCTGAAAACGTCGAGTGCATGGAGCTCGAGGACGAACTCAGGCGCACGTCGTCCATCGTCGAGCGTTTGCTACATCGTCCACAAGATTCACAGAACCCCAGTCAATTACGCTGGAGGCACGAAACAGAAGATGAAAAGGTCACGCACCTCTCCTCGGAATTCGAAGCTGCGGGCCAGCAGACGTTGGTCGCCACACCCTGCAGCTGCGAAAGTTGCGCGGCGCTGACCAAGTTGCTCGCTAGTGGGATCGCGTCTTCATCCTGCAGCGTCCGCAGGCGCTCGAGCAGCACCAGCTGCACCTCCAGTCTGTAAGATCATGTCGTAGATGTCGTCTCAGATACAAACCAACGCACACCCGGCAGGACCCACACAATGCGATGACTCAATACGGACTCACAGCTTCCTGCGTAGCGCTGCAGACTCGAGGCTGCCGAGATCCTCGAGTTCATCCGCCGAGATCTCGCAGTTTTCAATGCTTTGCGCCAGTGGAAACTAGGACAAAACAGCATACAAGTAGATGCCAGATATCAGAATGAACCTGCATCAAAGTCTCGCACTCGAAAGACGCGAATGCAGAGCGCTGCGTACCTGTAGGTCGAAGAGTTTCTGCAGACATCTGCGGAAGCGTTCGAGCAACAGCAGCAAGTTGCGCTCGTTCACGCCATGCGCTTGCTCTATATGGACACACACACACATGCACACAGGCGCACACTAACCTGTTAGTCCATGCTAAATGCAAGACCAACTGCAATCAAGCACTGCCAAGCAAACTACGACGCAGGACACATACGCTGGAGCGCCAACAGCGCCGTCTCCATGACCACCACCGACGACGACGCTCGACGCCGCTCTGCTGCATCTCTCGCGAGCCACTCACTGATCCTGCGACGGTCGTGGAGCTGCTCGCGCACGTTCTCCAGCAGCACGTCCATCTCGAGCGCGACGCTTGTCACTTCGTAGAGCAGCGCGGCTTCCGTCCGCGAGCGCGCGCACTGGAACACGAACGCCGGCGGGACGCCCAAGTACGTCTCAAAGGACGGCGCAACGCCTGCGGCTACTGCAGCAGCGTGGAGCTCCTGCGGGGTCGCGGGCGTCGGTGTCAGAGGCGTCGGCGTCGGCGTGCTCAGCGGCCACTGCGGACTCACGATCGTGCTCGCGCGCTCGCATCGCAGCGGCGTGGACACAGTGGTGATGGTGGCGCCATCCGCGCTGCTGCCGCTGCTCTCGTGTGTGGATGTGGCGACTGTGGCTGTGGCCGTAGTGGCGGCGCGCAGGTCGTCGAGGAAGAGCCCGCTGTCGGCGAAGTTGATCTCGTCGACCCACTGCTCCATTTGGTTTGTTGCTGATCAGCTGCTGGAGTGTCCAAAGCAGTACAGCTGACACCGGTTATAGTGTTATTTGGTGCGATTAGAAACGGGGAGGATTGGTTGTCTATTGTGGTTAAAAGACCAGTTGAGGCACAATGGAACATTGGTGACCTTTGATGTGATCTAAAGCAGCAGCGAGCAATGAAGAATCAGCACGGCGGGAAGGACAACACTTCAGAGCGCGCTTAGATGCCCTTGTTGTACGTGAACTTTCTGATGCGCTGGCCGTTCTTGTCCGTGAGGTTGCGGAACTGCTCTTCCACGGCGTCGGCAGCGATGGAACCGTTTTGCGGGAACAGCGCCACGGCGCCAGGCAGCGCACCCCAGAGACACAGCGTCAACACCGCTACAACCACAACGAACAGATGACAGACAAGTCAGAGCCAAGTTTCCATCCCAATGGGCACATGGGTCAGCAATAGAAGAGGGGTGGAGGTTGTCGCACTGAGTTCGGTGGCGAGACGCGGGTACTTGGTCTTTGGCATGAGCTTCGCCTTCTTCAGTCCTTCGTACAGGTACGGAGGCAGCAGCAAGACTAGAAGAGGACCACATTCATACGCACAGCAAATCAGTCTCGAGGTGCCAGACAGTGCAGCTGATCTATGAGAAGGCATTGGATCTGTACTCGGCATTGGCAGCGCGACGCGCGTGAGCGCCACTTGGGTGAGCGACTGACGCCCCGCAGCGACTGATCGACCTCGCACTTCGCCATCGTCGTCCATGATGTCGATGCCGTCCCTGGCAAATAATTCATCCACGATCCACCATTAGGGCTAATCAACACTTTTGAAGGTCCACATTGCAACAATGTTGGACGACATGGTACGTACGTCCACTCGTTGAAGCGCATCGACACGGCGTTGAACGCACCAGCGCTCGCCACGGCAACGAAAGGAACAGTCTGCACGCACAAAACGACAGCAATTAGAAGACGCATTCTTGGCAGTCTGAGATCCGCCAACTTCGGCTATAAGGGCTCTGATTGCAATCTTGTAGTCATCATCGAACCTTTCGAAGCGCTGAGCGAACTCCAGGCGAGAGCGACTTGGCACTTTCCACCGCGCGTCCCATACCGACAGCCGTGACGCACGACACGATCGACGCGGTCGCGTACGACTCTACAAGAGCAGGCATTTGCAACATGTTCACAAAGTGCGTTAGCAACTCAGTCCTAACGCCACTCGATAATACCTCAGCAAAGGGAGAAGAGAGACGCACTGAAGATGGTCGAGTTGTCCTGCTCGCTGCTGGCGTTGCGGTTCGAGTAGTTGAAGCCCGCGTTGTAGCTCTGGTTCACCCACTGCCAGAAGATCGTGTTGCCGAGCTGTCGTGCAATACACAAGGGAGTGCGATGAGCATCCTCTATGGAAGAGAGACCACTTAGTTAAGAAAGAGGCGGCATATCGTACGGTTGGTGGCGCGAGGATCATGCCGGCGCAAATCGGGATGTTCACGGGCACGAACGCCGAGAGGCGAAAGTAGAGCGGCAGCGTCTCGCCCGTCTGCGGGTGCACCGCGGACTCGTACACTACATACCAGCAACAGCGTAACAGCAACTAACAACTAGACAGGACCACAGTGAGCAAGCGTCCAGCTGCCTACACACCTCGACGCGCGTGCCAGAGCTCTTCGTCCGTCTTGTCACCTGGCGCGATGTCGCCATTGCGGAAGCTCGCGAGCGTCTGGGTCGCGCTCGCGATCTCCTCTTTCGTCAGGAACAGCGCGCTACAGTCCACAAACGCATACGCAAAGAGAAAGCGCGCTATGCTGTAAGGCGCCATGCAATACTACGCAGTGTGCTCTCCGATAAGTTGGATGCGGTAGAATAGCACTTGTACCTTGGCGAGACGAGCTCGACGAACTGGCGCCAGCGACCAAAGTACGTCGACTGGTCGTACTTTGGCGCGTCTGTGAGCACATAGCAGACACCAGCAGACGCACAGGACAGCAGCAGTTAGAAGAGAGGGGTCTATACTCGCAGAGAGAGGCACATGAGAGGAGCGCGCACCGATCGTGAAGGGCGGGACGTCGGTCGCCATTGGGCTCTGCTTTCTGCTTTCTGTTTTCTGCCTCTCTTGCTTTAGCTGCGCTGCTTTGAAATGGAATGAGAGCCATTCCGAAACTTCAATGGGATACTGTTAATGCGTCCCGTGCGGTACTGTGTCAATCAGTTTGACTGAATTACGTGGCCCACACGAAATTACGATTTCACCAATCGCTAGGTGCGCACACAGTCCTTCTTCACTCGCACTTAATAAAAGAGTTGTCAGCTCATTGTTTGCAGCTCACTTCATCGTTGTTGGACATCCTTCGTCTTCCTCAAGAAGGCACCACCACGACCAATCAGCCAGTTCTGGAGCATCCTACCCGCATGTGAAGCCAACCTCCTGCTGCCTCTCCCTCGTCTTGAAGCGCATGGAGTATCAATCGGTGTCGATCCGTTCCTACACCGGTGCGTGGACGTCAGCAGACTTACTGGACAACTCGAACTGGATCGGGTCGAGATTCCCCCATTCCGCAGCCCACGCGATTGTCTGCTTCTCAAAGTTCACCCCGATGTGGGTCTGATACGCACTCAGGGTGCGTTCGTTCCCGAGTGAGTACTTCCCAGCAGCCACCCCCGAGTCATACCCAGCGTCCGTTGTTGCACTTGGGTTTGCATCAGCATCGCTGTTGACGTGACTGCCCAGCAGCTTGTTCACGTACAACTGCGACGCTGCGCGCCACTCGACAGTCTCCTGGTCCTCGATCTCCTGGAACACCCGACGGTACGAGCGCGTCCACAAATGATAGATGACCGACTCGCCTGGAGTAAAGAAGTCCCAGCCAGAGGTCCACATCCGCGCGCTCATGGACGTCTCTTCGCCAAAGAACAGGAACCGCAGGCTCTCGTCGTATGGCACCTCTCGGATCACTCTCGACGACGAGAACGCGAACCCTGCTGCCCAGAAGCTCGAAGCGAGCGGTCTAACGATCAAGACGGAAAGGTACAACATCAGCCGTGTCAAAGGTCAGGGGAGTGCACCATTTCCCACAACGCCACTTGAACAAACGTACACCGGTGAGGTCTTCGCGAGGGTTTTGCTGGCTTGGCGCAGGATCCCGTGGTCGTCAAAGCTCGAGGCGCACAAGAGCGTCGGGACGGTGTCCGTGGATACCTGCAGACACAAACCGCAACATACACGGTCAGCTTTACGGTTATGAAGCTGCTCATCTACGCTCGCCCACCCAACGTACATTGTTCGGAAGCGTGTACCCAAGCGGATACGTCGTGAGAATCGGCTTTGAGCTCGGACACTTTTCCAGCTGGTCGATCAGGAACGCATCCCATCCGTCTCGGAATCTCATGTGGCTGTCGATCTGCAGATAGTACTTCTCTCCACCCCACAGCTTCTGCGCCTCGGCACGAGCGACACAGGGTCCGGCAGCGTGGCGGTAGTCCACCCATTTGACGCGTACCTGGGTGGCTGAATAGTTGCTCTCGAAGTACCGGCGTGTATCGTCGTCTTCATCTTCTTGGAGGCAGATACCGATATGGATTCGATCGGGGTTCGTCGCTTTGAGCAGCAAATTGTCGACCGTGTGCCTGCATTCCGGGTCACGATAGCTGGGGATGGCGACAAAGATCGTGCTGTTCTTGGAAGAATCATTGGACGGCAGTTGAGGCACAGAAGCAGGCGCCAGTGATGTAGGAGTCGTCAGCATCATCCTCTTCAAGAGTGCAACAGGGTCTGGCTGCTGGCGCGTCGCGCGTCCGTAGTACCAGACGGTCAACGCCATTCGTTCGCGGAAAGTCGGTAGCACCTCATGCTCGACGTCCAGACTCCGGAAGACAGCCAGCGTGTCCAGCTTTGGAGCTACATCCCAGTGGCTCGTCGACACAGAAGAAGAAGGCGATGATGAAGCCCTCTTGACGTACACGCGAAGCTGTCCCCCGTGGTCAGACACCCAGTCTTCATTCAGGTAGTACACGCACGTGAGGACGCGCACGAGTCCATCCGACGACGACGACGATAATGATCTCCCCGCTTCGTCCTGGTGCGCAGTCGAGTACGTATCGGAATGCTTGACAAAGCGACTCCCATCGCCTGGCTAATAGAAGACAGTAAGGGTAAGTCAACGAGCCACAAAGAAGGCTACTACGTGCAAGCCCCCATATCGGGGACAAGGGATATGCAAACATACACATACAAAGATGGCAAATTGCGTGGACGTCACGTTGCGGATGTCCATGTCTGGGATCGCGCTCTTCACGCCGTAGACCACGCTCTCGACTTTCTTCATCAGGTGCACGATCGCAGGATGCAGCACCCCATTGTCGTCGACTCGGTTCAGGTCACTCGAGCGCTTGAGCCAGTGGATGCGATCGCCCCGCACCGCGCGCTCGCTGCGCAAGTGCTCGCCGTGGCCAACTTTCGCCTCGTGGAACTCCTCGGTCTTCGTCAGCTCCACCAGCGCGTCTCGCACCGCAAGCGCGCTTCCCGAGCCCAGAAAGCACTCTCGGACGACAAAGCCTGGGGACTCGGGATGCTTTAGGACTACAAACAGATGCACGCTAGTGAGACATAATCAAAGGTATGGAGGTAGGTTACCGCTCGATGTGTGGCCGACTTGGCAGCTAGTTGTCGAGCACAGTGGAGGTGCAAGTCTTACCAAAGAGCTCGGATGGGTTGAGTTTGAAGATCGACGGACCGTAGCGACGCGCATCGCCATGAACACTCCGCGTTGTGGCGGCAGCAGCAGCAGCGATCACTCCAGCTTGCTTGCTGTTATCGCTCGAGAGCAATCCCGTCGTGCCAGAGTCCTCCTGGTCTTGGCATTTCTCCTCCGCATTGACGCTATGGTTCTGCATTGCTGGCGCCGCACTTGCTGCTGAGGTGGTCGCGCTGCTGCTGCTGCTCTGCAGCTTCTCGCCGAGCGACGCCTCCACCAGCGCCTGCAGCTGCGGAGAGAGCACGCTCAGCAGCGACTTCCGCTCCATTTCTGCTGCTTTTTATTCCTTTTTGCTGATCCAGACGAAGATCTGAGGAGAAAGTCGCCTCAGACTCACATTCTCCCAAAGTTTGCCTCAGATTCATCATGTTCCTGTTAGGTTCGCATCCTCTGCCTCAATCATGCACGAACGAAATGGCTCGATCTGTGTGCGAATGCGATTGCTGATTGGGATGTCGACGACTAGCCTGGTGTGCTGTACGATGTATGTATGATAGGCTAGGAGCAAATGATTCGAAGGATCTAAAGAGATGCAAGCGCACACCCACAGAGCCATTCGCGACGCAAGCTACAGTGGTGTGACAGCAGTCCTAGAGAGTGTCTCAGTCGCGCTGCAGCGTGAAGCCCGTGCCGAGTTCGATGTGCGAGAGCTCGGCGAGCACCTGGTTGCCGGCGAGGATCGGCGGGTACTTGGCGACGGTCTCGGGGGTCGCAAAGTGACCCAGCGGCTCGAGCGTCGTGTCCGAGCCCGAGTGCGAGAAGAGCGTCGAGGACACGCGCCAGAGGCTCTTGCCGGCCGCTTTGCGCTCCTCGATGGTCTTGAGCGTGGCTTCCGACACGATCACTTCGTGGAAACCCGCCTGGATGTACCCACCAGTCAGGTACTCCATCTGCTTCCCCGCCTGCACGAGCAGACAGCCGTCCGGGATCTTCACCGCGGTTCTCGTGCCGTCGCGGAGCCAGATGAAGAGACCCGGGAAGCGCGACTTGCCGTGGATCGTCAGCAAGTTCAGGTCTGAAGATCATCGCAGTTCAAAAGTACAAACACGAAAAGTGTGAGCATGATATGGATACGCCAGTAGTAGACTCGTACGCATCGCCGTAAACTCACCGTAGTGGTACGACGCGAGCACGTCGTTGAGCGTGTTGAAGCGGCCAAAGTTGCTCCCCGTCGGCGCCAGCAGGTGCGGTCCGTACTCGAGGCGCTTGGAGAGCGTGTCCTTCTCGAGCCCCAGACCAATCGCCGCGATCTCGACCAGGTCGCGGATCGCGTCCATCATCTTGCCGCCCCACATGTTCATGACGCTCTCCCACTCCGGGAACGCCTTGGGCACCACAGGCTCGGCGTTGAGCTCCGAGAACTTGGTCTCCGTCGGGCGGTCGCCGATGCGCCAGAAGAAGCGGCTCTTCTTGTCCGCCTCTGGTGGACAGATCGACACCGGCGCGTGCTCCTTCGGAAGCCCCTCAGCGCGTGTGCAGTGGTTGCGCGCGTTCTCCTTGAGCTCCGGGGTCACGCCCACCTGGTAGTGGAAGTCCGGACGCGCGTCCTCCACAAAGTCCGTCGTCTCGAAGTAGCGCTCCATCATGTTCAGGAACGTCTCATTGTCTTCGTCCGCGGCGCGCTGCAGATCATCCACCGATGCACAGACGCACACATACAGCGCAACGCGTTAGAAGATATCAACAGTGCATCTACACACTCACACACAGTAGCAGTGGGGGGACGAGGGCATTACCTCGTCGCGCAGACAGAGCACGCCGTACTTGTGCAGCGACTCGGCAGCCTTCTCGCACTCGGTCTTGTCGCCCGTGAGCTTGTAGTGCTTGAGGTCGATCACAGGGAGCTCAATCATGATGTGTGCGTGTGTGTGTCTATGTGGCTGGCTACTGGTTGACTGGTCGGCGGCGTGGCGAATACGGGAGTGAGAGAGTGTGGCAGATCGCCCTTGTCGTACACACACACACGCACAGAGAGCCTGCAGGAGAGCAGATGTGCATGCAGCAATGACGATTGGCAGTTCGTCCGCGTCCTTTTCGCGCACACAATCTCTGTCAGTCATTCAGTGCACTCGGCATTCTTATTGGCTATAAATGTGAGGATTGGGTAAATGCATATCATCGTCTGATTCCTTACTGCAGATGGATCACAGACGCAGACAATCTGGGCAGCAATGCATGTGCATTTACATACCCTTGGTATACTGCTTGACTTGAAGAATGTCCTGAATGCGAGTTTCGCGCGTTTCTATTGGTTCTGGTGGTCAATCAGTAAGCATTCGGCAGATGACTTTCGGAACACCTACGCACAACCTTCGGAAGACCTACGCGCCAATTTGCCACACACACGAAAAATGGATGCTCCCATGCACGCAGCAACTCCACGAGCACCACCAGAGCTCTCGTTCTACACGCGCGCGCCTGCCAACGCGATCGAACTGGATGAGTTCGAGCGCGTGGGGCTGCTGCGACTGAAGGTGCTCCGCGCGCTCTCTGCGTCGCCACGCGGCGGCTTGGACCGTGAGCTGCGCCGTCAAGTCGAAGCGCTGGACGCCTTCCAAGAGCTCTTTGCGAGTGACAATGTCTCAGTGGACACAACCTCGCACTATGCGCTTCGCCTTGCTTTCTGTAAGTACGTGAAGGATTTCTCGTATGCGGATCAAGTGATCTGGTTTACGCCGCTATCAGATTGGAAGGTTAACGATGCGCGATTGGTGTCATGTTTGTTTGCAGGAGTCGCGATCTGATCGAGTGGATGGTGGAGATGGAGTCCAAGCTCTTTGCGCTTCGCTTGCACAATCTTGCTCCACAAAAAGCCACTGAGCTCCTCGCTCGCGAAGGTTTCACGTATGAAACAGCACTGAGCAGCTCGTTCTTAACCAGTGCAGAGCGACAGTGGGTGGCGCCACCCAGCAACAGCAGCAGCTCATCAACGGTTAAAAGCGAAGGCGTCGTCCACAAGGTGCCGTTCCAGGAGGCATCTTATCTTGTCAAGCGCCGCCGCGTGCTCGTGAAGAAGGGCGTCTGCTTTGTCCCTCCCCACAGCATGGGCTTTGTGGCGCAGCACCATTTCCGCGTCTCGCTCGAGCAGCAGCTCAAGATTCTCCAGTGTGCGCTGCCGGCGAACCCTGAGAGCAGCAGCTTCGTCGACCGTCTTGAGCCAATTCTGGACTGCTTCGTCGCTCAGTCTCGACTGCAAGGCAGCGACCCATTCCTGCAAAGAAGACGAGAGCAGCCGCAGATCACCGCTGAGTCCATTGACAGCATGGCGGAGAAGCACTTCCCGCTCTGTATGAGGCACCTGCACCGCAAGTTCCGCGAGAGCCACCACCTCAAGTACGACGGCAGAGTGCAGTACCGCATGTTTCTCAAAGGCATCGGCTGGTCGGTGCACGACACGCTGCAGTTCTTCCGCAACGAGTTCATACGCGTCATCCCTCCTGCCAAGTTCGACAAGGAGTACGCGTACCACATCCGCCACAGCTACGGACTGGAAGGCGCGCGCAAGGACTACGCGCCGCTGGACTGCGGGCAGATCATCGTTCACGGGTCTGTGCCGCGCCACGGCCAGTACCACGGCTGTCCGTTCCGCCACTGGGACGCCGCGCGCCTGACCGCTGAGTTACGAGGAGGACCCAATGGGCTGTCAGCTTCGAAAGCGTTGGAGATCTCAGCGCAGGCAGCCTCGGGGGATTCTCGAGGAGCGTGCCAGCGATTCTTTGACGCTTCCCACCAGTTGTCGTATGAAGAGGCAGCAACAGCACCTCAGCAGAGAACAGGATCTTCATCTTCGAGGCACCACCACCAGCAACGCGGAATAGGAGGAGCGATGCGAGCGACAGTGAATCATCCGAATGCGTGGCTCGAAGCGAGTCTCCAGAGCAGTTGGTAACTAGTACTACCCCAACATGCAATGCGCTAGAAGCACGAGTTAACGCACAGGAGTGCGCCTCAGGGTCAGCTGTAGCTTTCACTCCTCCATTCAAAACCAACAGCAGCAACACCACATCGTGGCAGCTCGAAAGCGCGCGACAGATTGACAGTGTTTCAAGCAACACTGTCACAGCTGCAAGGTCTGCTGTGGCACGGTGAACCATCAGATCGAGCTGCGATGTCAGTCGCCGGCTCCACTCCATTGCAATCCGATACACCACGGTCTCGTCGAGCATGCTTCTTCTGCGAGCTCGGAAGGGATACTTCTCAAGTGCACAGCGCTGGCGATTGTTTCCCGGATAAGTGATGCCACAGTTGGCTGTGCACTGTCCCACATTTGCATTCACGAAGACAGAATTCGACTGCAGCCTTTTGTTGGTCAGCAACTGCATGGAAATCACACTTGCTTGTCGCCGCTTGCCAGCAGCGTTGGGCATGATCGACAGACTCGCTTCATCTCTTGTCAACAAGGTGCACTTTGAAACACGAGGTGCGGAAACGAGTCAAAAATGCTTGTCAATCACTTCTGAGAGGGAGAACCATCACTTCTGAGAGGGTCTCCTGACTTTGCTTTTTGTGCGGCTCGCGCACAATCACAGATACACACTCGAATTCCGTCGTAAACGAAAGCGAGAAGATACAAGAGAAGAGATACCAAGATGCGCGCCGCCACTGCTGCTGCCGTCACTGCTGCACGTCGCGCTGCGCCAAAGAGCACCGCTCGTGCACTCGCTGGCCGCGCTGTCGCTACGCACGCCACTGTGCAGACCGG
>JAASFO010000844.1:0-12297 GCA_023333815.1 Globisporangium recalcitrans | reverse complement strand
CGCGCTTCTTCTCTTCTCTGGAGCTTCTCGATCGCGAGCAGAACGCAGGTTGAGTGAGGGTGGTGGTGGTGGGAAAGCATTCCGCAAAAAAAGCACATTCGTCGTCAAAAACCTCGGAAATATAGAAATAACCTCGGCAATGCAAAAGCGCCACTTTCGATAGAACCTCAAAACCTGCCTGTTCAACCAAAACATCCTTTATCGAGTTGATCAGACATGTTTTACAAAGTCGCTAGCTGTGTGCTGGTAGTGCGAGACGAAACAGAAAAGTGATATGCGAGAAGGCTTTCTTGCAGCTCTGACAGGTGCGCATTTGCTGGTGTTGTTTTCTGGGACGATTTTGTGCTGTCGATCAGTGAAAACGGACAAGGTGGTGTCGTCTCAAGGTTTTTCTTGAGTAAAACCCTATTTGGATTGCAAAACCTTGTGCTGAGATTATGTCGCTTTTGGAGCATCCATAAAAGGTGCGTCTGTGTGACGAGTTGCTCAAAAGTGCATTTTTGTCAACGAGTTGCTTTTGGTCACCATTTCAGACGAGGATGCGGCAGTCTTTGTGACTGGAGCAACAATGTGGTGTTTGCAGCTTGATCAAAATCGTCGTTAAAGTTGTTCACCAGAGTGAGGGTCATTCTCAGAGTAAGTGCGTTCGTTCACATCCGAACTTGACAGCTTCTGCGAACTTGGAACCTGTTTCTGGTCGCATGATGCCATCTCTCCGCTGTGTGATGAACAAAGTTGAGGGGAAGTCGAAATGTGGCACAGAGTCGTTGATGCTGATGTGAAAGACACGTCGGGTCCAAAACGAGGCGAGCAATGCACCACAAGGAGACAGGTGTCCATGTGCGCAGACACTACGTTACGGAGGAAGCCTCTGTTCTGCAATATTCTCATCCGTTAATACTCTATAAGCTTGATAAGTTCCTCTGTTTTGTACTGTTCTTCTTCCCTTAGAACCTGTGACAGCGTGATAACCAGTCGACCTCCTAATATTAAATGTGACCAAAAGGCAGCGTTCCAAGGATCTGATACAAAAAGACCCAATTGCTGATGCGACTTGGAACGCTACGATTTCAACCCTGGTGCTACTGGATGCGTAGCGGTCCAACAATTAGCTTCTCGTGCCTGTTTTGCTATTTGCACTTGGAACGCTACGACACCAACATTCGTGAAACTCGGAAATGTGGTTGGTAAAACCACATCTCATTTCTGCGAACCACAGTGGTTTGCATCAATGGTGGTGTGGTGATTGCAGTGGTCTTTGGGTTTGCTCGACTGTCTCTTGTCTGTTCGATCAGCAAACTACCGAGCAAACAGAAACAAGTCCACAAGCAGGAAGGCAAGCAACAACTTGTTGTCTCGCAAGCAAGTCATCGCTGCAGACACGAAAACGCTGATGATCTGTCACACACACAAAACAGTCTTCGGTACCAACACCACTCCACAATGATCAAGAAACGAGACCCATACTTCAAATGCGACCTTGCGTTTGAAGGACCATGTGACTCGGATGGTGATAGTCTGCAACTGGTCGTTAACGGATGCGGCTCGACTCACGGGGATGCCGACATCGACACTCGAGGCACGCCAGGGACTTCTGTGTGCTCCACGCGCTGCCATACAAACACAAGTAACCAATCAAACAGTCGACGAAGCATCAATCAGCACTCCAGAATGAGGTCATTCTGTTATTTCGACTCGCGACCTTTTGCAACACCACGCAAAATGATCCTCTTCAACATCAGTCGCACTCCCACTCCATCTATTGTGTCCTCCCACCAAATCCACCGACATGCTGAGCCCGCGCGCGCGCCTGCTACATCCTGCGTCGTCATCCTCATCGTCTTCAGCAGCAACAGCAGCAACAGGCGCGGACCGCAATGTGCTCATCCACGTGTTCGACGAGCACCGCAAGAGCGCCAAGGACTTTGTGTGCGACCGCGCGCTGCTGCTCGCCAAGATGAAGTACTTCCAGACGTATCTGAACCAGCCGAGCGAGCACGACGAGATCGACATCTTGGTGCACTGCGACGTCGTGATCTTCGAGTGGCTCGTGCAGTACATGCAGCAGAGCGAGGCGGAGTGGAAGCCGCGCATCGCTCTCGACAACATCGCGTCCATCCTCGTGTCGTCCGAGTTCCTGCAGATGGAGGTGCTCGTGGAGGAGTGCATCCGCTTCATCACGACCCGCATGCAGCAGTTCCTGCAGCTGCGCGTGGACTTCAGCTGCATTTCCGAGGCGACGATCGCCAAGATCGCCGAGCGGTGCACTGCCGAAGAGCTGCAGGTGCTGCATGACCCAAAGGACAAGATCTTGTCCAAGCAGCAGCGCAAGAAAGTCGAGGCGTATGTCAAGTGGCTGCAAGACACGGGGCGAAGCATCGAGCGATGCGAGAGTTGCGAGACCGTCTACTTGAAGGAGAGCGCGGCGACTCTGTGCTGTCCAAAGGGGAAACACCAGGTCGGAGTGCATGGCGAACTTGTGGCGCAGCACCAGCCCAAGACCGACTGGAAAGTGGACGATTTCCTGCGCGATCTGACAGGCGAGAAGCGTGTTGCGTGGAGCGCCGTCTACTGGTACATCTGGGCGTCCACCAACAGCTTCTACTGCAGCGCTTGCAAGCGCCAGAACGCCTTCCTCGAGCTCCACGGTGCGCTTTCCATCACGGTCAGATCGTCGGGTTCGGGCACGACGCCACGTTCTCATGCTGCAACGCAAGAGTCTTTGACGGCGACGACCTCGCTGTCAGTGGATGCAGCAAGAAGGATCACGTTCCCGTCTTCGACGAGCAGGACGCAACCACTGAGAAGAACCTCGAGGCGGTCACGAAAATACCAATGCTCTGGGATTTGATCCGCAGCTGTGAGGTAGTTGCGCGAACAGCATCTGCATCTACAGCAGCAACCGCGAATGGCGCGAGCAATGAAGCAGCAGCATCGACGTCTTCGCTGCAGATCTCCCCCTGCAGCTCCGTTTGCACGGCGAGCAGCCCACGCAGCAGCCGCTGTCCGTCACCAAGCGTCCCGCGACAGCAGCAACTTCGTCCAGCTCAGCAGCAGCCGGAGCAGCGACAGCGAGCGACTCGAACTCGCCGCGCAGACGCCGCCAGTGGCGCGCGCTGCAGCTCCAGGAGAAAGATCGCGAGCGTCACCAGCTTCTGACGCGCCGTTTGGTGCAGATGCAGAAAAAGCTGGCAAGCTAGAAACGTCTGGTTGCATTTTGCAAGAAGAACTTGCAATCTTGTCGCAACCCGCCAGCTTCACAATATACTATTACAGAGGCCATTTTCGCACACTTAGGGATAAATGACTGCACAGTGTACATCAATATGCGACTAGACAGACTCATGTGATGATGAAGACATGGGAGTACAGTGCGAGACAGAACGATCTGAGCGCACCTTTTGACCTGTGAACATTTCACGAGATGTCCGAGTCAAACGCTGCTATTCGGTGTGGACATTTGGCTCAAAAAGCACACGAGGGAGTACCGTGAAGCACTCGATTGAGAGTCAAGCAATTCTGTGATCAAAAAGCAACTTGCACACGATGTGGAACCGCCAGCTGCGTGACGTCGTCTTCCGCGCGCACGTGGGCAACCTGCGCGTGTCGGGCGTCATGGCGCGCAACTCGGTGAAGGAAGCCGCGCGCCGCTGGGAGCTGCCGCTGGGTGCACCCGCCACGCAGCTCTGGGGCGAGTACATGGCGGGCACGGCGATGCTCAGCTCGTTCTACAAGGGCGACGAGCGCGTCAAGGTGATGCTGCGCTCGCCGTCGATCCAGGAGCTGTACGTCGAAGCTATGGCCGTTGGAGAGGTACGAGTGGTAAATATTGTGCTATGCATGTCTGGTCATGTGCATGCTGCTGATGGTCTGCGTCAACCTATGGCGCTACGCATGATAACCAGGTGCGAGGCAAAGCGATTCTGGCGAATGCAAACCTGAACGGACTCGAGAGCAGCAACGGTGAGCGACGCATGTGTGTTGCAATATGTCAGCATATTGGTCTGAACTGGGATTGCGTGTTCTAATAGACTTGCGTATGTCTTTGTTTTTGCAATTGAAAGAGCTCGGGCACATGCAGGTCTCCAAGATCCTGTACGGATCAGCAAAGCCGTACGAGACAGCAATCCGCTCCACGGGCATCGCCGAAGCCGATTTCCAGACGTTCTACGACATTTCGGAGCAAGTTCCAACCGCCGTGCGCATCAGCAGCGACGTGGACGACGACCACGCGCAGTGCTGCGGTGTCACGATCCAGAAAATGCCCGACTCGGCGCCGCACGGTCAGTTCTACGAGCTCGACGACCTGCGCTTTGACGAGAACCCGCTGCTGGCGAGCACCATGAAGGAGAACAACGACCTGCTCGCGTATCTGAACAATTTGATCCCGAATGCGGATCTCTCGGAGAAGAACTGCAAGAAGATCCCGCTGGACTTCTTCTGCCGGTGCTCCAAGAAGGGCTTTGCTGGTAGGTTGAAGGAACTCGGCGCCAGTGAGCTGAGCAGCGTGATCCAGGACTCGGACGAGAAAGGAGTGGACCTGACGTGCCATTTCTGCAACGAAGTGTATCAGTTCCCGCTGGACGAGCTGAAAAGCATCGCCTCGGAGCTCGCGTCGGACGCACCGTAAGATAGTGAGAAAGAAGAGTGTCCACTTGGAATAGATAGACGAACGGTGGCTACGCTCGAATCAAGCGATCTTCAGCGAGTTTGTTGTTGTCTTGCACAGGAAATCTTGTGTTTGAGCCTTGCAAATGAAGATCAGTTGTCCTTAAATCGTACAGTTAGCGGCCGAACAGATTTTACCTTTCATTGAAGAATACAAGATGCAATGACATGCATGAAGGAAAAGAAAAAAAGATTCTGCGAAACGGAGGGGTTGTCTCGTTCATCCACCCCAACTCTAGCCGTCCTGTCCAAACTCGGAGGTCCATTTCACGAAGCGCTTGAGCTCATCTGGAGCCACACTCGAGAGAGAATGCTCCATCGACTTTTTAAAGTCGCTCTGCAGCAGCAGCAAACAAAACACACACATGGCAAAAGCGTTAACGCAGTCGTCGAAACAACGCGGATAGATCACATTCGTACCATTGAGATCATTGGCGGTCTCAGCTTCTCATCCGAGAATCCGCGCTCAGGCAGATCAAAGAGTCGCATTCGAAGCGCTCCGCATCGACGGCACAGTGCCTTGCAGTCCGGGCAATTTCTTGGGCACGACGAGAGCTTCATGTGGCAGTACGCGCACGGCGGATCTTCTTCGCACGGAGTCAGAAATTGTCCGTTTCTGTTAACATTTGCTTTGTCATCACACTGCGAGACACATGAATTGTCAGTTGACTGAATAGAATGAAATGACAACCGTTGCTTTACGTTTCACACCGCTTACTTACCCGGGTGAAAAACTGAGCCTGTTGACATTTTCGCAGCGGTTCCATCAAAGCCTCGCGAACCAACACAGAGATATCCGAACCAGAGCATCTGCAGACAAGTAAACACAAATGAGCACATGAGCAACTCAGCCTGCAAACTTCAAATTCTAGCCAGAAAAAGGCAGACAAAAATCCGCTCGTACCCTTCAGTCTGCTCGGCAATCGCTGTGAAGTTCTCATCCGTGAGTGCGTGCGGAGTGTCACCCAAGTGAATGTCGAGCATGACTTTGCGAGCATCGGCTTCGGGGAGTGGGATGTAAATGCGTTTCTCGAAACTGCAACATTTCCACATGTGTGAGACACACAGATGCAACACATGCCAATCAGAGGCACAATCAGAAAACCACTTACCGTCTTCGCATCGCTGGATCTAACTCCCACGGCACATTCGTCGCTCCGAGGACGAGAATACCGTCATGGTTGTTGCCGACGCCCTGCATCTGCACCAGGAACTCGTTCTTTATTCTTCTCGTAGAGTCACTCTCACCCTCCGATCGGTTCGAGCACAGAGAATCGATTTCATCGATGAAGATGATCGAGGGAGCTTTTTCGCGGGCCATCTCGAAAAGGTTTTTGACGAGCCTATTCACGAACATGTCAGAATGTTTCGTTCTTTCCACTCACACACATGCGCAACCTCAACGTACTTTTCACTTTCACCCTGCCACTTGGACACGAGACTGGACGAAGAAACGGCAAAGAAGATCGAGTCTGCCTCGGTTGCAACGGCTTTTGCCAGATACGATTTACCAGTACCGGGAGGCTGTCGAGAGAAAAGCAATCGTCAATAACCCCACACTTGTCATGCAAATGCTGTTATGATCTCAGCAGTGCAAGTGATTCACTTACTCCATACAACAGGATTCCTTTCCATGGTCGCCGCTTTCCCGTAAACAGCTGAGGGAATCGGGCTGGGAGTATGACAGCCTCCTTCAAGGCATCCTTCGCGGCGTCGAGACCGGCGACATCATCCCACTTCACGTTCGGCTTCTCGGATACAACAGCAGCTGCAAGCAACAAATCCCACGCGTGAGAACAACGGCACACAAGATGCGAGCATTCTAGACGCGACATAGGGAACTTACATGCTAGGGATCCACGAAGCTTCGTCGTCTCTGCATCATTTTCGTCTTCATCGCTTTTGTCCCCCCTGTTTGTCAACATAACCACACAATCCATCAGCATCTCCATCGCTGCATAAGAGCACCAGGAGACAACCCTGTGGTGCACTCATACTTCTCCAGTTCAACTGTGCCGCCTGCAGCCACGGTCTTCGTTCCATCGGACTTTGCCAGCATCGTGCGTAGCTGCTCGGCGCGCGTCATGTAGCCTTCCACGCGCTTCATGATGATCTCCTTGGACGTCGGGTTCTTCTCATCTGCATCAATCCGACATCACACAGGTAAAAAGTCAGAAAAGAAGCGTCCGTGCTACGTAACACAACGAGAAAAGGGGAAAGCATGCGCATGCACCGCTCGCAACAACAACAACAACGTACACTTGACGCCGACCATGAAGTGCTCGAGCGCTTTCTTGTAGAGCCGGAACGCCTCCTCGTAGTTCTTGCTGTTGTCCTCATTGATCGCGAGCGTCACGATCTCGATCGCCTGCGGGATGAACTTGTTCTCCATGTTGACGCCCACACCCACACGCGCTTTCTTCTCTTTCGCTCTCACTTGCGGCGCTTGCCTGCTGCTTCTTCTTCCTCTTTGCGATGAGAGCGTGTGACAGACTGACTGACTTTGCCAAACGCGCACTCAGATGAGAAAGAATGCAAGCGAGGTGTTCTGTCCTGTTGCTCACAGTACTGCAAAAGCCGTCATTCTGCACCTGGATTTTTGGGTTATGAAACTTCAACTCCACAGCCTTAACAGAAATTGTGCACAGCAAGCCATTTCATGGTCAGCAACACGGACAAGATGCAGCTCTTGGCGGTTTTCAATGCTCTCGATCGCAGGCAGAAGCGGAAGCTCGCGGCGATGGACTTCTTCAGCGGTCTCGCGCTCGTCGTCGAGGGCAAGAAGTCCGCCAAGTTTGAATGTACGTGGTGTTTCTGTTTGGGAATGGGAATGTGGTGGGTAGGTTGGCGAGCATCTAGAAAGCATGTCGACGTACGTTGACTTTGCGTCTGAATACGTGCGTTTGGTGCGTTAGTCATCTTGATGCTACTGGACAACGGCGGAACGAAGACGCTGAACAAGCGCGAGCTGGTGATGGTTCTCATGGCGGCCGTGCGAGGTCTTGCGATGTTCAAGCGATCGCCGGAAGTGCGCGAAGAGCTGATGAAGCCTTTAGGAAAGCGTGCGACTCGCTCTGAATGTGATCTCCTTTCTCCCTGTTTCTCTGTACTGATTATCCTGTCGCCGTGATACAATCAGGTTTGCTCGGCGACGGCAAGGAGGTGCTGCGGCAACACGTGGTCGACAAGGCGATGGCGGATGCAGAAATCATCTTCTTCATGAACGACTTGGGATCTGTAAGTGGAGCTTTCATTCTTTGCATTTTTGATCGTGTTGGTTATTAAATGGCTTACTGTGTTGTTTGCTTGCGCTTGGAGGCGGCTGCAACCACTGCGGATGGGCTGCTTGCTCAACAAGCAAAACTGACGCAGACAATGGGGTACATCGACTATCAGTTTGCGCGTGTTGCTGTCACTGGTAAGTAACCGAAGGCTTTGCTTCTCTGGCCACGTTGCCGGTCACGTTTCCATTCCGTGAGCGCTGCTGTAACGAACCGGTTTGCTCGAGATCATCAGATGACAGCAGCAAAGTGCATCCACGCGCACCGATTCCTTCACTCGCGATCAGCTCTCCGGTCAGAGCAAAGCAGCTTACAAGCGTCGACGTGCTGATCAGAAAGCTACAGAATGCCACATGCCCCCTCCAGTCCGCCGACAAAACACCAGTCGATAACAACAGTGCGAGCGCCGATAATCAAGCCGTTGCAGCTGCCAAAGCAGTGGATACCAAAAAGCGTGTTGACGGACGGTGCATCCAGCGACTTGTCAAACGGATATCGGACGGGGGTTTGCAAATCAGCGCTGCGGAGGCAAGGCTGCCAACCAATTGTAAATTGCCGCAGTCCATAAATGCACGCTCATGGCGTTTGAATTCCATCTCTCTCAGGCGAGCAAGCAGGTCGATCGCATGACAAAGGATCAGTTCGGTCTTGTGAAATGCGGCAAAATCGTCCGCGTCATGAAACTTTGGTTGCGCGAAGTCCGAAAAGACAGCATGACGTACTGGGAAACCATCGCGGACGTGGGAGTGCGCTTCCTCAAATCGATGAAGCAGAGCATGAATGAAGCGTTGCTGGTGCTAGACTCGAGCGCTCGCGCTGTCAAGATCCTCCCAGAAGACATGAAGCTAGCCACAGAGCCGATTGGAAGCAACCACGATGAGCGCAGCGCGCGGCCAGAGCACATCGACCATGAGCTTCCCTACCTGATGAAAGTTAGAATAGGCAACCCGAGTGCGCCGCAGAGCGACGTCGCCAAGTCAGCGGATAGTATCAAGTTCCGACTAGGGTTCCACCGTCAAGCGAAGAATCGAATCCACTGCTGATCTCACAAGACCCACTGAGCAGCTCGGATGCGATGAGCCTCGTCTTGGATTTTGGACTGAAGCAGGATATCACTGGCAAGTGCGGCACCGAGCTCGGTGGTGCTTACTCAACGCGTGCATATTATTGACATTTCAGTTTGATTCTATTATCGAGACGAGGAAGCCATAGACCTCGTATCAGTGGTGGAGAAGTATCTGGTCGACGAGCAAGTGTGGTGCCATTTCACGCCGATCTGGATGTCTTGCCGAGGTAGCCTTTGCTTCTGCAGCTATTTCGTCACGCAAGTAGAGCGCAATCGATGAAGTGGGCTTTCGAGAATTATTTCCAGGGTCCCAAGCTCTGTCTTTCGAGCAGTTCGCAGCATGTTACGAGCATTGTTCCGCAGCTGATGTTGCCGATTTCGTCCAGCACCTTGGATTGGGTGCGTATTTCCGCAACGTTGATTTGTTATGTCCTCCCACGAGCATTTCTTCTGATTTGTTTCTGAACAAGCTCCATTAACGATTCCGTCAGTGGCACAATTGGCTTGACCGGAGTGCTGTCGAGCCGGACTTGCGAAAGATCGAGCACCTGCTGAGTCCGTTGCGTTGAGGCGACTTGATCTTGAAGAAGTCGCTGTTCGTCTGTCGCTCTGTGAACGACCTCAGCTGCGACCTGCGATTCCCGACCTTGCTATCGTTTTTCAGGTACCTCCGAGTGAGCGAGATGCACCTAGGAGTCCTGACAGATCCAGCTTTCCCTGCCCGACAGCTTCAGTTATTGCGAGAGCTGCTGAGCCCACCGCATGCTGAGCACAAAAAAGACAGAGTTTGTCGGAGCTTGTTTTGTTCGGTCGAAGCGGAAGTCGCGAAAACACCCCAGCAGCTTGAGTTCGAAGACCTCAGTCGAGGAATACCAGCTGGGAGCAGTGCAACGCGAGCCAAGATGCTGCGCAAGTTCCTTGATGCCGCCGTGCTCGCCAAAACTGCATCGAGACGCTCGAACTGGTTGAGGTGCGCAGTGAAATGTTCCGGATCGTGTGTGGGTTTGAAAACCTGCGAGTTGTCCCGGTGGAAATGCGAAAGGAGACGCAGTGACAGTCAAGCAAATGGACAACTATTTATACGCAATGCGTGAGGCTGCCTTACTATTTATTACGAGCGCTTTTGGAGCTTGTGCGAGCATGACTATCGGTCGCGTGCATGTGTGAATGCCAGATAACAGCGTCAAAGATGCGCTGCCTCACTTGATGAAAAGACGATGCAAATTCCATCTGAGAGCGATGCTGTTGTCTTCAAAGATGCAGCGGTCAAGCAGATCTTCGACGACGCTCTTCGAGAGCGACACAATGGCAGGTACCGCGACGCAGTCCTCGGGTTCGAGAAGGCGATTGAGGTGAGAGAGCTGGCGGACTTGCAATGCGGTGACGGCCATTCAGTGGTGGGTGATCTCCTTGTCCTTCCGATGTTGGCTCTAACTTCGCATTTCTGCCGCTAGATCGAAGACTCTGAAGTGATATGGAGCGAGTTGGCAATCACGCAGTTCCTACACTGGCAGAGCTACGCCACATCGCTGCACAAAGAAACCATCTTGGCTCTGTCGCGTGATCCGAAGACCGGAGTTGCCACGCTGCTCTCGCCCTCACTTCTTCAGGTAAGCTGCAACATCTCGACGCCAGCCACACTCGATGAGATGACATGCTGAGCTACTCGATTGGTAAAACTGGCTTTCGTATGCAGGAGGCGTACAACACTTTCATCATCGCGATGGAGTACCCGGTGAACAAGCAACACCCGGTTCTTCTTCTCAAGCTCGCTCAGCTCTACATCGAGCACGCTGCGTATCGCGGCGCGCTGTCCGTGTGTACGCTTCTGGTGGAAGGGTACACGCATTTCACGCAGATCAACGAAGCCGTGTTCATGTCGGCTGTGACGGCAAAAGCGCTGGGGAAGCATCGAGAGAGTGCGCAGCATTTCCAGCACTTGGCGGACAAGCCGCCACATCGGCTGAGCACGTATCAGCTGCACTTACTTGCTGCGCGAGAATTGGAGAAGGTGTCTGGTATGCAGGACCACATGCGTGAGTCCTGTACCCAGGCTTACAAATCCACGATCGCTCTCGCACCTGCCACTGTGTCGGAAAAGAACGCGCACGAGATCTACAAAAAGTCCAGAAAGAACGAGAACTTGAGGATCCAGCTTTGGTACCAGGACGACACTCTGTGGTTCGACCTGGCGAAGAAAATGGGAGTGCTCAACTTCCCACTGCTGGTGATTTCGGCGCTAGACGTGGTGCGGCAGCGAAGTGGGGACTTTCCGGTCGAAATGATGATTCTCGAAGGTGTCTCCTTCTATCGAACTGGCAACACGGAAGCAGCGGAGAGCTCTCTTACCCAAGCGATTCAACTGAACTACTACTCAAAGCTGGTCCGCTTTCTGCTTCAGAGCTGGAGCGAGAACTGGAAGCGCCAGTTCGCTTTGGAAATTGGAAGTGCCACCAGAATGCAGAGATTCTCTCGAAGCTGCTCCCGCAGAACGAAATGGCGGCAGGTTATGATGTTGCTGGCTGAGGCGAACCGGAGCGCTATGGCTTGCATGATTCAGTGTGCGTGGCGAAGTTTCTTTGCTCGACGTGAGCTGAACAGGCTGAAAGCGAGTCGCCGAGGACGAGAACAGTGCGAAAGGTGGGAAATGGCGAAGCACGACGAATTGTTGATCGCGAAGCGGTTGAACGCTGCGGCAAAGAAAATACAGAGTCTGCACAAGATCTTCCTCGCAAAACGCGAGCGCCACACGACGATCCTGAGCTATTTTGCCATGCATCGCGCTACGGTGGGGAGACAGCATGTCTCGAAAACGTGGGCATCCTGCGTGCAGATCCAGAAAAGAGAGCACCTTGATGCTGCAAGTGTGATCCAGCGATGTGCTCGAGCGTGCATTAGCCGCAAGATCTACAAGCGCTTGCTGAAGAGGAAGCGCAATCAAGAGAGAATCATCGAGCTGTGCATCGGGAAGAGATCAGCAAACCTCAGGAGGTGTGTGCTGAACGAGTGAAAGACTGCAGTTGACGAGATCCGGCATGCAAAGATCACCGCAGCAACCAAAATCCAGAGTTTCTACCGCACATGCGTAGCCCGTTGAAGGTACAAGGCAGCATTGCGGCGGCACGAAATCACTCTGGAGCTGGCGAACCGGATGCTTTTCGACCGGAGTCATCGCCTCATGCTCGCGTCTTGGACAATGCTGTCGTCGAATGCAGTCTGGCACCGCATGCGGAAGCGCAGCAGTGCGATCCTCACCCAGAAGCGAGTTCGCGGCATGCGGGG
>JAASFO010000843.1:0-12322 GCA_023333815.1 Globisporangium recalcitrans | reverse complement strand
TTGTGTTTCAGAGATATTGAAACCCAGAACAACTCGCCATTGATCCACCAAAATGGTCCCTCAACAAGACACAAGAGACGCAGCAGCAACGCACTCGTCAGTTGGAAGAAGCTCGCACTTACGATAGCCATTCGCGATTGTCGCCGTGGTTAGCTCTGCGCATGAGCTCTTGCCTCACTGGGCGATGGTGACCCAGCTGGGGGAACTACACCTTTCAAGTTCCATTTTAGAAATGAACGACACCACAGTCGTCAAGCATTACTCCGTTATCGAATGAAAACATCGTCATCGAAACTACCAAAAAGAATGGTGACTATAAATATGAAATGATCATTATTATCGAAGTAGTACTAATGCTTCGTACTTCACAGACAAGACGACTGCAGCAGCGTCTTCAGCTTTTCATTTTCTCCGATTTGACCGCTCGAAGACACATCTGCAGGACAGGCGCTCAGAATTGCGAAAATGACAGGCGTGTGAACAGTGTTTAAAAAGCAAGTGATAGCTAGCGTGGAAGAACGAGAGTCATTTATTGAGATCATCATCGCAAGTCTCTCTCCCACAAACAGCTTTTGCAAACACACGCCCGAGTTGCACTCGCTCTCTCTCACTATTGTGCTTTCGAATATATTCGATCGCCATCTCCAAGGATGGATTTTTATTCGTTTTGCTGTCGTCGTTCGTGGATTGTCCTCAACCCCCGATCGTGTCCCGTCTTTGTGTTGAGTGACGTTCAGTGTCCCTTTCCACAACAGCTTTGTTGGATGATGGGGCATCCATTGATGGAATGTGTTTCGTTTGTGTGCATGGCGATCACAGTGGCCAATAGGGTGGACCATATGAATTAATGTGGTCTGAGATGTTCAGTGTTCGTTCGGCACTTTTGAAATTGCCACTTGCTCGGAAATCTCTCTTTGGACATTTACATTCAAGCCAATACTAGTTTGGAGTCAGTTTTGTTCAAAACCACACAGCCAAAAGCAGAGGAATCAAAATGGCACTGTCATACTTGGGCATCAGTTCCAATAGATTCGATGCTGGTTCGAGGTGTATGTCTTTGCGTGTTCGAGTGAGGCTTCGTAAAGGAGACAGGAGTGATCGCATGCAACCCCACCTGTGCCAGACGTGTGTTGGCCGCTGTGCTGGTATCAAGCTTATGTCCGTTTCCTCGGGTTTTCTGCTGGAGTTTGGGTGGCACTCCACTCATTGCGTTGGGTCAGCAATGCAAAGCTTGCGTGGCGCGCGACATGCTGCACCCGTGTGGTTTGAGAAAAATCCAACTGCAGCAGACGCACCTCTCTCTCTTTCTTCAAACACATCCATTCCCACCTCCTCTATGAGACAAAGGACGGTCGTCTTCTGCAACAGCATCGATGCCATCAAAACACAAAGCATCTGCTGATGGAAAATCAAATCAGAACGTCCAGCCTTGCCTTGTGCAGCCAGTCGAGAGAGAGCCAACAGCGCTCGCTCACTCAACCACGCATTGCCCATGCTGATTCTTGGAGTGAAATATATTTACTTGCATTTGGCAACTGCAGTTCGGAGACACAGACACCTGCAAATCTCTCCCTTGCGCAAGAAACCGAAATTGCCAGTTGTTCGACCCGGGTTTCTATTTTCTTATAGAGTCAGCTCAGCAATTTGCTTGTCTGGAGAAAAGATCACATTCAAACACTTTGGAGGCAACTAGCAACCGCACTGCTCACTCTACAAAATCCACCAAACAAGCGACCGCGCTGCTCATTCTTCAATCCACCAAACAAGCAACAAGCAACAACTAGTAATAACACATTGAGAAGGAGCGCCATGGAGGACCAAATGAACTTCGCCGCGCTGCTCCTCCTCGCGGAGTCGCTGGCTCCAGGTGGCGCTGAGTTCCTCAACGCTATCATCCAGGGGACGCGCGCGCTGTGCCAGTTCCTGCGAAGCACATCCGACGAGAAGAACGAACGACTCATCCAGCTCCTTCAGGCGCTCGCGGTCAGAGTCGAATGCGAGGTGTGCAATGAGCGCGTTGCAACCGAAGGCTGGGCGACGCGGTACCATTCGCTCTGCACCCGCATCAACACGCATGTCGACGGTTGCGCCACTCAAGGCAACCTGATCGCGATATTCAACTCGGGCAAAAATGCCAAGAAAGTCACTGTCTTCAACGACGAGCTCATGAGTCTGACCACGGAGGTGGACACGTCATTCCAGAAGAAGTAAAACAGCGTCCCAGAGCGCCGATGAAAGCCGGCGCAGGAGTAAAAATCAAACCCGGATGAAAAAAATACGCAGTCTACATAGTTGGTAGTGTTGTCCGTTGTAAACAGTGCATTGACAATAGTAAATATATGGCTTTCCACGTGAGCGTTGTGTTTCGCCTATCGCACAGTTCAACTTGCTTGTTAGATTCATGCGTACACGGTAGAGCGCTTACGAGTCGCTTTAGTTACCAAATCTGCCAGTTTCTCGTTTCATATGTGCACGCCAGACACAAATGTGTCATCACTAATGATTGTACCTTGTCTTCACACGCTATTCAGCAGCATATCGCCATTATCTCATAGACAAAGCAGCAGAAATCAGATGGGCACCACCTAGATTAGATTTCGTCAGAACTCCGTCCTGTCGGTTTTTGATCAAGAATCCTGGAAGCTGTCGTCTCGACGGCAGCAGCCTCGACCAATCGGGTCGTGGCGACAGTGAGTGAGTTGCACAGCTTTGTGCTGGTGCTGATGCTGATGCTGACCTCGCGAGGTTGGTGTTGAAGGTTCTGCCGAAATGTAGAACAAGCAAACCTACCGAGAGCGGGTACGAAGGCAATCCTGTGCAGTGCTTGAGATTGGCGTTGGGACTGTGTCGACATCGTACTCGCTGAACCAGTCCTCCGCATTTCCCAGAATCCCGCCTGGCTGGCGATGAATGCATCACTCGTTCTTCCCCAGAGAAACAGAAGAAGCCACACTACTCGTTTAGACTCTCGACCACTGTTCCCCGTCACCACTCTTTTGAACTGTCCATCATCAATGGACATGTGATCATCACTCCAGCGAAGTGAAGAACTATCAATGCGCGTTCGAATAAGATTCGGAGAAAATGGGAACTGGGTGGATGCTTCTCCAGATTGTATCAAGATGAGAGGAGTCTTGACAGATGGTCGGATCACAGAGAGGAGTTGATGTTGGAAAGAAGAGTCAACAACCAACCAGTCTCTGCATCCATTCGACGCAATCTCAGAGAGAAAAGGTGCTTCCAGGGATCCCACAAGAGAAGCAGACTGTAGCGGTGTGAACTTGATGTCGACGAGATTGGTCTCTGTGTCCCATCTATAAAGCTATTGTATACCCAGTCCAGTCGCCATCAGACTTGCTCTTCCTTTGAGGACTGTGCTGTCAGCAAGGAACGGAAGAGCGAAGCATCGCACACTTAGTGCCAAAGCCAGCTGTGGTCTGGTCTCGACAATATCTCTCCCCACTTTGAACCCATCGACGCCACCAGAGAGACTGATTTGTATTCTTCCGAGGCGCCTGCTATTGCGAATTCCAACGAACCTCCCTCAATCTCAGATAAAAACTGATTTTTCTGGACTGCAAAGCCTATTTTGGATGGCTAATGTTTGCATTTCTTTTCAGTTGCCATTCGGAAGAGCAAATATTGACTGTTCAATAGGACCCTTTCTGCTCCGTTTCAGTCAGTATTGTGTGACGTGCTTTTGCGCACTTCAAGGGGGAGTGACTGCTTCCCAAACGGTTCCCCAGCAAGTTTTCTCTTGACGGTGGCACTCACTGGTCCGGACAACAAGGACAAAATATTTCCAGCAGGTTTTGCGTATTGGAGTCTGGCTGCTCCCAGTCTTGCCGCCCCTGCTGCAATGAACAGCAATCAATTTACCTTTACGTTTAGCTCCTCGTGTCGCATCGCTTTCATAGAGACTTTCCGATTGTGAACCTGTTCTCGGTGAGACAGTGATTTTCAAATAACGCCTCGAGCCAGGAAGGATGCTAGAAATGGTGTCTCCACAGGTGGATGAGCCTTGCGGAACCAGTTGATCCGGGAAAATTGATGATCCCGGCGCTCACAGATCCCTCCCTCGCCTCCATCAGCTCCCATGGAGCCAACGCACAATCCAAGAGAGGGCGAGCGCATTCACAGCTCCTTTTTCATTTGTGATTCATTCTTCAAACCGATCCCAGATCCACAAGACCCCACTCAAGTCATTCTTCTTGAAGCGGCTCCAGAGAAGATGATGCCGTTCAGCAACAGCCCTTCGAGCTCAACCCCGACGGAGCCAGTTAAACCTGGAAGCATCGACCACACGCCCGTGAGGGGTCTTGCCGGTTTCAAACAAATCGGTGCAACCTTTCTTGAGTTGAAGAACATCATGAAGCCGACATCCTACACAAAGAGCGTCTTGCGCGATTTCGAGCGGTTGTACCATGAAGTCCTCGTCAAGGAGACAACTCATGAGTACGTGAATGTGTCGTGGGCAACCGAGCTCCAAGCGGTGGTGACGAGACTGCGCGATTTTGAGCAAGAGAATGCGGACACCCACTGGGTCATCTTGAAGCTGAACTTTTGGTCGCTGCAGAAGGAAGCCAAGAAGTTCGAGCACCAGCACAAAATTCTCAAGATCAAAAGATGTTTCTACCCCATGGCATGAAGGAACCAAGTGATCGCCTTTGGTGGATTTGCGAGAGGGGCGAGGACGCTCTCGAAGGACAAAAGTGGGAGGCGCCGCGAGCCAAGTACAGTGTAGAAAGAAGGGTGAACCCTCACAGAACCTCGGGATCCTAATCATTAAATATGAGCAAATACGTCAGTGTGTTGATCACAGGTGTTCGAAAGTGACCCATGCGAATCTTGAGCTCGTGCCGCATGTTGGTCACATTGTACATACACGACGGTTCTGTTAACAGCCCGATCCGAACAGCAGGTGTTCTTTTGGGGATGGCAAGTGGACCCTTTCGACACAAGCTGTTTGCTGAACGAGTCCACTTCCACAAACCTACCTGCAAAGTAGTGCGATCATTCGAGACACAAAACAGATAACAAGCACCTCTCCGGTCGAAACGAAATCTTACATTTTGTTTACCTGTACCATCTCTGGTTTGCCAACATGCATGGGCTGAACCTGCTTCGTCGTCGCCGAGTTCAGATTAAGTTCCACTGACGGATCTGCAGACTTTCGAGCCTGCCGGCATCTACCCAAACGAAGCGTCCATCGCGACGCAGAGACTGGCGACTTCTTCCTGGAACCCAGCGACCACCCTGGCGTCGTTCCACGCGTTCAAGACCGCCGTCAGTCTGTATCGGCGCTCACACGCGTCCACATACGCGCTGATGCGGGTGCAGAGTGACTGGAAACGAAGTGTCCACTCTTCCGTCGGAGAGTGTTGATTGTATGTCTCGCACTCGATCCTGACAGCAAAAGCCGTGAGCAACTCCGAGAGCTCCTCGTTGTTCTCGATCGACAGGTTGAGCAGGTGCTCCGAGAGCGAGCGGGAGCCCCGGACCAGCGCTTCGAGAGACACAGCGCTGCCGGGCACCAGAGCCTCAGCGACAAGAAGGAACTCGAGAACGTTGGCTTCACCCGCCATGCTTGCTGGTTGCTGGACAGTCGTGTGGATGGTAGGAGGGATCCAGCGGAGTTTGGATGAAGGCGAACGATTGTTTGTTTGGGGTGTCTCGCAGGGGGAGAATTTCAAAGTGCGAGGCTGAAAAGGTCGGGTGACAGTCTCTCGAAGCGGAGTGGATGGTTGTCACTGACTCCCTTGCGAAGCGGTGCACTTGATGACATCTTCAGCTGCTGATTGCCCCTCTGCATGCATGCGTGCAAGTGCGGAGAGAGCGAACGAGGGAAACTTGTTCTGCGAGAGGATGGAGCTTTTGCTGAACTTCATTTGCTCGCAGTTCATGTCACACGCAACCTGACGCTCCGATCCTATTCTGAGCGTGTTCGACTCAATATAGTGTGGCATCAAGTGTGCTACCTTAACTCGATAAAATCCAACTTCAAACGAGAGGAAAAACCTGACAGTTTTCTCTGAAAGTCAACACAATGAGGATTTCCATAAACTCAACAGATCTTGGTGGAACAAATGACTTCGTTATTTCGCCCGACTCTCATTCTGTGAAAAGGGTGTGGTGAAGCGGGCTCGCGACGGAGAAAAATGGCGAACGCGCTACCTGTGGTCCTCGAGTCTCTGATGTGGGCCGCAGCCGTGCACCAGGGGTGCGTCCGTCACGTTCTAGTGCCACTACTCTGCCGTACGCATTCAAAACTCCTGCTCTAAATTATGCGAAGCGCGAGGGTACTTGGGATCGTCTCGGCTCGTGAGTTCAGAGCGCGGTGGCAGATCGCATGAGTCCGGAAACAAGAGTATCCAAACTGGATACTCTCCAAACAGAAGAGCGACGAGAGGCGGGCAGAGGAGCGGGTTGCGACACGAGCGGCGTTGGCTATTCGTTTGAGGAGACATCCTGCCGCTGAGCGCCTTCGTGGTGATCTGGGGGCTGTCCCGAGTCTGCTGGGCTTCTTGTTGAAAGACGCGTTTCTGTTGCGTTTGCTTTGATCAGCTCGCGATTGGCGTTGGATTCGTGCGAGCGCGGTGTGGGAGCTGCCGCAGACTTGGAGCGCATACGAGCGTGACGAAAGTGGATCCCTACTGTATACACACCTGTCGGAAGAGCTCGAAGCCTGAGGCGAGCAGCATGTCTGTGAGAGGAGGAGGGCTATCGTGTTCGTCGCGATCCCCCATTCGCACAGAGACGCCGCGACGGTGGAGGCTCTCGTTCTGCATCCCAATGACAACGATTTGAAGCACGCAGCGACATGCTGGGAGTGCTGAGCGAGGCTGAACGCCAACCCGAGGAGTGCGTCAACGCAAGCGACTCGAAAGCGCGCACGAGGGTTGAGTCTGAACCACGTGATTGTTCAGCAGAAACGATTTCACGCGCGCTTTGTTGGCGACGCGAACGCACTCGCAGCGTGAAGACCGGTCGTGTACTGTTCATGCCAGCGGTGGGACTGCACGACTCGAAGTTGCGTTCTGCGCTTTGTTGGTGGTATTTGCAGTTGTCGTGAGGTGAAGGCGATGGTTTGCCTCGTGATCTACGATATGCGAGTTGCACGATGTCGCTGTGGACGAGAAGGACACTCGTTGCGTATTTCCACCAACCGCTAGGCGCATTCGGAACGAGCAGACTTCGAGAGGAAGGCGGTGGTCACAGAGAGAAGAGAGAGGCACTCGACATAGCACACCCAAGATTATACTCAGATATGCGACTTTGTGAATGAAACAGATCGATTAGTTGTGCACATGCACGCAATGATCGGAATTTGACTCGGTTCTTGACCTGGAGCAGCTGCGAAGCAACTGAGTCTTGGTCGGGTGAGGTCTGTGTTGTGTTGGCAATGGTCGTGTGAGTATCTCGTTTTGTTGTTTCGCGTCCTTTTAATTGGTAGTTATTAAATACACATCTAAAGTTGGGCTGCATGCACCTCTGCATTGCATGGCATATCCAGCCTTGTTGGACACCATTTGAACCTTAGGTGGCAACGACAACTTAGAAGACCTGCTGTGTGCAGTAGGCGAGTACGATCAACTAGGACGCGCGCAGCTGCGAGTTGAGCATGAGTGACCCGAACGATGGATGCACCCGGATTCATTCACATCCGCCGTCCGGTTTGGATGCATCGGGCACGCGGCTCTTGATGGTTGTTTGAGGCTCAGCTGCGCCAGCTCCTGCTGTAGTCGCAGGGAGAAGTCGCACCTATATGCAACAACAACAAAAAGGAGGAAACATAACCCAACAGAGTGGAAGGCACAGGCGGCAGCAGAATCGGCTGAAGCGCAGTCCGAACGGTCTATTTCTATCATGAATGTTCTATCTAAAACATAACATCGAAGAAACTCCTTGGATCCGCTTGTTGGGCTAGAACGAGACGAGGACATTCGACTTCATCTTTGAAAGTGGCTGCAACAACCATTCTGATTCAACCCTGACCTGGCAAGGATCCACTTCGCTCTGTGAGATGGGGAGCAACTTCAATGGCACAACACTACGAATGCAACTGGAGCACTGCATTGAAGCAGTGCGAGAGGACTCCAGAAGCTCAAACTGTCCACAAATCAACTTTGTGACACCGGAACTTCGAAGAGAATTGGAGTTGGAAAAAAGTATGTCAGCATCGATAGACACGAGGAATCCCAATCGCACGCACACACGCACAGAGATCAACATCATAAATGGTTGCCTTTCTACCTGAACCAGGCAACTGACAGCTGCAACCTTGCAGAACCCTCTCGTCCACAGCTGATCAGAATTCAGAATTTGTTGCAAGACAACGACAAGAAGTGTTGGAGAAGGTTTCCTCCTCAACTCTGCCCGCAACTGACAGCGCTCGTCTGGTGGTTTGTGGATGTAGTTCAACAAACGACTCGCCTTATCTCATGGAGACGAGGACATGGAGCCACAAAGGGATTCATCCCACAATTCAGACGAACCTTCTGCCTTCTGTCTACCGACTTGCCGTTCCACTCATTCACCCGTCCGTCCGTCCGTTCGTTCGTTTCGTCCTGTGTCAGAAGGCACGAACAGACACCATTTGGATCTTGCGCACTGACTTGCAACTTCAATCTGTGAGTGTTGGTCGCCAGCCGAGAGTGCATCACATCGATGGCTTCAAACAGAGCGCTTCACAGACCAACCGTCAACCATCATGACGACCATAATGCGCGGATGCTGGTGTCATGTGGCAAGTACGCAGAGAGATTAGGCGAGTATGTCGCTAGATGCACCTCAATGTGAACCAAACCGAGGTCTCATCGCCTTGGTGCCACTACACTCCTGTCAGGATCTGAAAGCACTTGGCACCGATAATCAAACAGATCACACCGTGTAAATGCATGCCTGAGCAGCAAACAATGGGTTCTCTTCCACTAGGCAAGCGCGACTTTCAATCCATTTTGAGCATTTTGAGCAGCATGGACGATGCCACATGATGTACAGACCTCTCGCAGCCGTAGGTTTTGGAATGTGTCTGGCATGTTGTTCGATTAGCTGTGATGAGAAGAAGAGAGCTTGGACTCATTCGTTTGAACCCAGGTACATCAAGGAATACATGACATGGGGATTTCGGGCTTGCAAACTGAAAGATCGAGCAGGAGTCGCTCGGAGTGTCAGCTGTGCACTTGCCTCGCAAAGATCCCCATGTTCTACGATTGTTCCATCCGAAGAATATCGAAGAAATGAACAGTGAATGGCAGGATGGTTGCTGGAACGCTTGCTGCCAGACAGCAGCAGCTTCGTGCAATGGTGCATGGTGTCAGAAATGCCACGGAATGACTGGAGTGGTCCTTGTTCTCTCAGCAATGAGCTGAGAGAGGACGTGTGACACTTGAGGTTTTCTCATCACGCCAAGTGGATCTACCTAGGGTCAAAGAGACGCCATTAACAAAAAGCTCGACAGCACAGCAGTCGGTAGTACTGTGCAAGGGGACACCACCGCAAACAGCAAACCAAACCGTCCCACTGCAAGGGTTTTATCGTGCTATGTCGCGGATGGACTACATCTCGGTGAGTTTCAACCACTCTTCTCGTGGTATGCTGAGCGATGCGTCTTCAATTGCCAACACCATTTGGTCCATAGCCGCATTCCAAAACTCGTTCATCTTGGTGCGGATCTGCTGAGCTGAGCGTGCAGAACCGCACTCACCCTCCAAGTGCACTACCACCATGGTCAACCCCGCTGTCATCGCCTCACTCCGGGTTGCTGTGGATCTTCTGATGCCTGGATGCGCTGGCTTCCTCGAAGCTCTGATTGGCGCCGCTCAAGCGCTCTGTGACGAGGTGCAAGATGCTTCCCATGCGCGCAACAAAGAGCTGTGCGACCTTCTCGCTGGTCTTATGTTCCGCATCAAGTCCGAGAAGCACGAAGGTCGCTCGCCCTCCGATGATTGGTCGCGTCAATTCAAGTCGCTCTTTGACTGCATCTGCGACCACGTCGTTGCGTGCGACGACAAATCCACGCTCGAGGTGATCTGGACTTGGAAAAAGGAGAAGTCCCGAGTTGCTGCGTTCAGCCAGGAGATCGACGAACTCGTAAGCGCAATGGGGTTCGATCATCCGTAGTGGACAGCCAATTCGAAAACCAGCAGCAGCAACGTGACTCCCCCGCACCACTCGCGGGAGCCAACTGAGTCGATTGAAGACCCAGTTGCTGTAGGTCGTCAGCTGCTTCAGTCGCTATGCTGGAACGAAAGAAGATCCAGCAGGACCTGCCTCCACCGATACCTGAGCCAGCAGCACAAACATTGACGCTCAAGAAACCCCACAAACACAACCATAAGTGCAATCTATATCTACAGGTGGAAGCTCAGAACACAGGAGATACTGTTGATCATGCTGATCAACACCATCGCTCCGCAAGCTGTAGCTTGAGCCGCAGGAGTAGCTACAGTCTAATCAGCTCTCAATGGACTTTGAACCAACAACAACACAGTACATCAGTGCTCAACTCTTTCTGGCGTTGTGCTGCAGTACAAGTGAGGAGGGGATTCGAAACAAAAAGGTCCTTGACGAGCAAATCTATCACCCGAGTGGTGTAAACACTTGAACCCTGATCGCAGTGTAGATGCATGGCACGTGATGATGGGTTCGTGGCGACAACGACAGATTGCCGAAATGCTAATAGAAAAGACTCCTCCGTGTCCGCGCTCAGCACACCGACCTCTCTTTGATCATACTTGAACGGCGTTGCTGAAAGTCGATTGTTGTTGCGAAGGCAGATTGAGATGGTTATCTCAAAGCCAAATCCTAAAATACCTGTCCTACCATCCATCCTGTAAAACTAAAGCTCGTCAATCAGAACAAACGTGGTCGCTCTATGTCCATCCAATCTTTCAGGCGAAGTGCTGATGTCGAGACATCCGCTGAGGTTACGCGCCGTAACCCGAGAGGAACCCGAGCGTAACCCATCGACTGGGACGCTATTTGGATTGTGTAAGGGCATTCTCAACAGAGCTCAGCGTGCATGAACGGATTGGTAAGATACAACCACAGAGTTTGCCAACTGACACGGTCGGCGGACCCTTGTTGGTCTTCCAGTCCAAGTCGAAGTACCTTTGCTCTCAACACCAACTCTAGACCAAACACTCCAGTCTGCATGAGCCGCAGCTATTGGCGCAGACAAAGTCCAGCATGCGTCGGACTCTTTCGCGGCACAAGAGTGAGAGACAGCGGATGATTTCCATGCTTCAATAGGTTAGAGTTTGTTTGATCTCACCTCCAAGCTCACCTCCAGTGAGCTTCTTAGTTTGCTCATTATTGAAACCGTGCAACTGTGATGCCCATCACAAAAGAACACTCTTAGAAGTAAGCGAAGGGGGAGTTGTTGAAGTGGGCTGCAACTTTGTCCTTCAACGGAACAGCAACTTGATAAGAGAACGCGTGTTTCTTGCCGTCGTTTCGCACGAGCTGATATGCTGACCGTTTTTGCGTGTGCTCCTTGATCAGGTGTTGTGTGTACAGGTCCGTCCGAAAGGTGCTGAAGTTGTTGACTTTCGCTGTCTTCCTGCGGCTCTCACTCGTTAGATTATCGCTCGCTTCCCGACCGAAAACTTCACAAAAGCGACACACGCGATGTCACTGTTGATCCTTGTGCATCGCGAGACGTGACTCGAAGCCCAAACCGTGTCGCGTGTTGTGTGTTGAAATGCATCAACGCCTTCTTAGACCTCTTCCTTAGCTGTTGAAGAATCTAGGTCGCATGCGATGGAAGTTGGATTGTGACCAGAAAATGGTTGTGCTTTTACAAGCTCGAAATGACTGAAAGGAGGGTGGAGCGAGTGTGCATGGGACGCTTTTTTGAAATAGATCTCACTCAATACGGGAGACTTCTGAATCTGAAAACGGACCAATTCCGATTTTGGCGAAAAATCCCGTTTATAAAGCTGCTTGGTGATGTGGTTCTGCAAATGGAGACTTTTATCCAACCATATCGCGTGGAAACATTATCAGCCAATGTGTGATCCTTGATCGAAGAGCAAGTGATGCGTTCATCTTGGTGACATCATGGAATAAGGAATGTTGCACGCTGAAAGTTTCCATTTTGGAAAGTCGAGCGCAGTCGACTTTCTATTGAATGACTTTCGCGTTCGCACGGCATGAAGGTCGTTTGGTTGTGAAGCCAGAAGAATCCAAACGAAGCCGCCCCGTCGTTCAAATCCGACGACGCCTCCTCATCCTCTGGTTGCATCACGTCCTGAGAGCGTCGCCGACCATTCCTTTCTGGAACGATATTGCTCTCCAACAACGATGCGAACCAACTAAG
>JAASFO010000842.1:0-12334 GCA_023333815.1 Globisporangium recalcitrans | reverse complement strand
CCGCGGGGTGGCACACGATATCCAAGTTCTACTCGCTGGCGATGCTCTGCTTGATCCAAGTGGTGCTCTTGCCACTGTGTATCACTCTCCGGCTCCCCACGGGTGTGTGGGTGCCGACATTCATCGCTGGCGCTGCGCTCGGTCGCCTCTGTGGCGAAGCGCTCTCCATCCCATTCAACGTCCTTCCTGGGACGTACGCGCTCGCCGGTGCTGCGGCGTTTGCCGCCGCGTCGACGCGCACTGTGTCGGCTGCTGTGATCACCCTCGAGATCACGGGCGAGATGCAGCTGATGCTTCCGATTTTCTGCGCTGTGCTAGCGTCCATGGCGATCTCCAACATGTGGAAGGAGAAATCCGTCTACGACACGCTTCTGCTCGTGAGCGGGTTGCCGTACCTGCCGCTGCTCGACTTTGGGACGGATCTCTCTGCCGGTGACATCGTGGAGCCGCACGTGGTGTACATTACGAAGCGCACGACGATCGCGAAGGTGCTGCTGGCGATTCAGCGTCTACCGAATCAGGATCTCCCGGTACTGCAGAATGAAGCCACAATGGTGCTGCTCGGCGTGATCACCGGCTCGCAGGCGAAGAAGCTTGTGCGGCACTTCTACGAAGTGAATGGTCTCAAAGACGTCGAGATCGATCTCGGAGAGCCCGTGAAGAGCGGCTCCCAGGGCTTCTCCTGGGCGACGCTGAAGGACAAGCTGTCGTGGACCACGAGTCGCAACGGCGTTGGCGGACTCAACGGCTGCCACTTCTCGGTTGACCACACGTACAATGCACTGTCGATCAACATGGGGAATCCGTTCGCTGCGGGAGGCGGCGGACAGGTGCCGTTCCTCATGGACGACGAGAAGATGCTCGCGCTGCTGAACGAAGGCTGGGACGAGGACAAGCGCGAGAAGCTCAACGAGTCGCTCAAGATCACGAGTGGCGGTGTGTGCTCGATCCGGCCGATGCCCATGACGATCTCGAGCGCCACGCCGCTCGACGACCTGCACATGATCTTCACGATGCTGCGCTGCGACCACTGCTTCGTGTGCGACCAGGGGGCGCTCGTGGGCGTCGTCACGACCAAGGGCTTGCTCAGCGCGGGGAGCTACGCGACCACGTGAGCCCAACCAACGGTTTGGTGTTCGAACGTCGAAACCTGGTTTGATTTTGATTTTGTTTTTTTGCTGTTAATCTTCGAAAGTGTCGCGAGTGTGGTTTACAGAAATACTGCGCATGAGGGTCTAAACCAAAACATAGTAGAGACAAAGAAAAAGAGGATCCTATACACTGTCGCCTGTATGGTTATGTGTGTATGAGGTGCTTGGTGGTGTTCCCGATCATCACAGCAGCGTGACTGCCCTGCTGCGGCGGAACGTGAGGTAGACGGGCGACGCCGCGTGCGAGAGCATGCGGATGCTGGTCTCGAAGGACGACGCCGTGATGCACTTCTTGTTGATCGCCACGAGCGCGTCGCCCACCGCGATGATGCGCGCCGCCACGGACGGACTCTCCGTGTTGTCCTCAAAGTCGATGAAGCCGCCGACCACCAGGTCCCCCTCTGCTCATAAATACAAACACATACAGAAACAGGTTGTGAGAATCATCATGAGTACAGGAGAGCGCCACGCAAGCCACTCACTGAGCATGCGGAGCGACATGCCGAGTCCATCCTGGCGCTTGGGCACCGCGATGTCGTACACAAAGTCTGTCTGCAGCGGGATGAGCAGCTCGTTCATCACGGCGGCGACAAAGTCTGCTCGCAGCGACGGGTGCAGCCCCATGGTGCCCAGCACGATCGTCGCGCCGACGGTCTCGGGGATGAAGTGGCCGTACAGGATGAGCATCTCCATGTTCTCCTGTGGCAGCATGAGCACGCCTGTGCAGCGCGGACACTTGCGCTCCATGATGCGGCGGAACGACATGTCGTAGCCCGGGAGGCGCACCACGAGCAGACACGACTCACACGCGGCGAGCAAGTGCACCGCCTTCTGCTCCACACCGCCACCGCCGACAATGACTCCGTTGCCTCCAGACGCGTGGTGCATCATCACATTCGGCGGGGTCGGTGTGCGCTCTCGCGCGTACGGATTCTGGGTGTACGCTGCAACCATGGGGTCCATCATCTGCTGCTGCTGGTGCTGGTGCTGGTGCTGGCGAAGCTGTGAGTGGTGATGTGCGTGGAGCTGTTGCTGCTGCTGTTGCTGCATATGATTCTGCTGTTGGCGTGGCATGGAGTGGCTGGCGCTGGGGCTCACCTGCGCTCCAAGCGGCTCGTACGCTCCTGCTCCGGACGCGTCCATTCCGCCCACCGTTGCTGCGGACGGCACTGCTGCGGACGGAGGCACCATCGCAGACTGCGTCTGGAACGCATGGTGCTGCTGCGGATCCACGTGCGGCGGCTCCATGTCGTTTCAATATGCTCGCTCACGCAGTTACTGGCACAGCAGCCAACTTCTACCACAGCATACTAAACCCAAGTCAACTTGACAACCTCTCTTTTCGAGAAACCTCGACTAGAACGATTGTGCGAGTTTTTGTGTTTTTGGCGGCAAAGCGAAAAGCGAAAATGGCGCGCGCTGGGGGAAGTGATGCCGTCATGGACGAAGAGCTGCGCACGGGTGTGGCGGACGTGAGCGACTCGGAGGAGACGCCTGAGGCCGCGGAGGCGCGCAGAGCCGCTGCCACTAGCAACATGAATGCAGACGACGAGGACGCCGAGCTGGACGACTTTGCGCTCTCCTCGGGCGATGAAGACGGCGACGCGGCGGGGGGCAAAGAGCCTGCGCTCGACCGCGCCATGATGAACGAGCTGCTGCTTGTGTGCTCCAACCTGGGCATGCTGCGCGTGCAGAGCGAAGGCGAAGAGCCCGTGCTGATGCGCGGAGAGGACTGCGAGGAGTGGATCCACGATCTGCAGCGCGCGATCCGCCGCGACCACGCCAAGTACAAGCTGGTCGCCAAGCAGCTGGGCAAGTGGAAAATCCTGCAGAAGAAGCTGCTGCCGCTGCTTCTGAACCACCAGCACGATTGGTGAGTCGCATTATGCTTGGAGGTGATTGGCACGCCTGTTTGTGTGCCTAACAGATGTATGCTCTGCGTATGCGGTTGTTGGCAACCAGGTCGCTGGTGTTTTCGATCCTGAAGGTGCTCGTGATGCTGACGATGAAGCCCACGAAGGAGTCGACGAACATCGCGCAGCAGCTGAAGTACCTTCGCGCATACAAATACGCGTTCCTGCGCCACGACATTGTGCCGATCCTCATGACCATTCTGGTGGACCCGCTGTCTCGCAAAGGGTCTGCTCGTACCGCCCAAGTAAGTGTCCATGCTCCTTGTTGTGTGGTTTTCCTGCCAAACTAATGCGTTGCATCACGAATTAATCGCTAGGACTATCTGAACATGGAATTGGTGCTCACGCTCATCCGAAACGTGCTGGCGATCCCGAATGAAGACCCTCGCTTCGTCACTTCAACGACGACGTACTTGAGCCACCTGCAGGAGGACTTTATTCAGACGCTGCACGAAGAGAGCGCGTACGAGATGATCTTGTTGTTTGCGCAGGATATCGAATCTGCCGAGAACCGCGAGTGGAACCTGCTGATCATGGAGATGATGGACCTCACTCTCGACTGTTCGCACCCGAAAGCCGTGGCTGCGTATGCGAAGCAGAGTCTCGCTGGTGCTGCTACTGGAGAAGGACAAAGTGGCCAGTCAACAGCAACAACAGGAGCAGCTCCGCAACGAGCAGTAACGCCATCCAAACTCGAAAGCCTGACGCAAAAGCTCAACACGGAGAAGCTGTCCATGCAGCAGCAGAAGCATGGAGGATCGCGTCGTCACTCGAACTTTGGCGGCGTGCTGACGCTCGTTGGTCCAACGGGCCGCTCGACGCTGCTGACGAACTTTTCCAAAGCCTCGGACGACCAAGTTCCGCAGGCGGCGAAGAAACCTGTGGCTCGGAAACACGGCGGCAAGCGCGGCGGACCAGTCTCGGACATCAGCGAGATCTTCGGCTCGAGAGCGAAAGTGACCGAGTCGGACAGGTACGAAGTAGGTGATTCTACGAAGCACGCGCCATGGAGTGAATGCACATGAGCTGACTTAGGTTTCTGTTCCTTTTGTGATTGACTGTACAGGAGCACGATGAGCGTGCTGGTGGAGATTTGTGACTCGATCATCTCCAAGTCCTACTTCCAGCTGACCAACTCGCTGAAGAACGAGTTCCGACGAGGAAGCAGCAAGTTGGTCTCGACAGATCGGCTCCAGTACTTCCACCTCGTGTGGTTCCTCACAATGTACCACCGCCTCAAGCTGCAGGCGCAGAAGTCGCACTACCGCCACCAAATGCGCGAGCACGAGAAGAAGAAGAACCAGCTGCTGCAAGACATGGACTTCGAGACACCCGTGCCTCCGATCCCCGAGAAGCCCGTGTACGACGAGAAGGCGGTGCTCTCGACGCTCGATATGTTCTCGTTCAACTTTGTGCTGCAGTCCATCGAGAGCTACGCGAGCGTGAAAAACTACCACGGCATGACAGTCTCCGTGCAGCTGCTGGCAGAGATGATGTCGTACCTGTCGGAGCTGGGCACCAGCGATGATCCGCGCTACCAGCGCATCGCCGACTCGCTTCAGCACAAGATCCTGTACGAGCGAGACTTTCTCGATCGCCTCCCCGTGCTCTTGAAGACGTGGAGTCCTGGCATTTTCTCCAAGGAGTACGTCGTGGACGTCGTCACGCTCAGCCATGTAAGTGTTTTCTGTTCTGCGTACTTTATCGTCATCTTTCTTTGTTCGATGTATGGCAACTGACTTTGTGATGGTCTTTTGTGTTGACAAACCAAAATGATGATGCAGCTGGTGTTCAAAATGCTGGACTCGCAAGGCAACATCAAGGTCCTCTCGCGAAGAAAGGCGCTTTTGGAAACGTAAGTGCCTTTGGTGTCTTTGATTGGCATGTTGCTCCTACATCCCTTTCAGGCTAACCGCTGTTCATTCGGCTCCTTCCACAGTAAGAAGAAGAAAGGAAAGAAGAAAAGCGGCGATGCTGAAGGTGGCGAAGCTGCATCAGACTCTGAGTCGGACGAGGAAGAGGAAGCAGAGCGCCAAGCGCAGCTGCTGCTTGAAATGCAGCGCAAAGAAGCGGACTTTGACGTGCGACGGTACTTCCAGAGCATCCTGTCGCCGGACACGATCAAGATGTACAGCTTCCTGCTCTCCAGCTACCGCGAGAACAGCGCGAAAGTGAACCACTACATCCACTCATTCTTCTATCGCGCCAAGCACTTCAAGATCTACCAGCACGAGGACTGGACGATGCAGCCGCTGCTGTTCAACATCCACGTGCTGCTGCTGTTTCACCGCATGCTGCAGGACCCGGTGATCCAGCGGCAGTCGGAGTTCAAGAGCTTCTTGGACTTTCTCCGAGGAGTCGTGCGCGACTTCTTCGCTCTCGCTGAGAAGAACCATCTCCTCTTTGTCGAAACGCTGCTGCGTCAGCCGTACGCTGCAAAGTCCGCTTTGCTTCTTCAGCGAAACTACGAACCGCATGACTCGATGACAAAGTCCCGCTCAGAGGCAGTTGCTCTCGGTCGCGAGAAGCAAATTGCGCTGATCAACGAAGTGCGTCGCCAAAAGAAAGCGATCGACGCTGAGGAACTGGAAGGCGAGGAAGAGTTCCAGTTCACGCTTGGACCTTCCGACTTCCAGGCGTCGTCCCTTGTCGCTGCGAACAAGAGTAGAAGCCAGCAGGGAGGCGAGGATTCGGAGGACGAACAGGAAGCCGAGTTTGGTGATCTGCAGAAAGCTCCTTCGGAAACTGCTGGTGCTGATACTGCTGCGGCGAAAGCAAAGGCGAAGGCGAAGAAGACCAAGGCTACAAGCGAACGAGCGAAGAACTGGACTAAGGTGGAGGATCGGTACCTGGAGAAGATGTTTATGAAGTATCGCCACCTGCCATCTGTCTACGAGGTGATTTCGTACGAAGACATGTTCCAGGACCGCGACCGAACTGCCGAGCAGATTGAGCGTCGTGTCAAGTACCTGAAGTTGCACCGCAAGACCCACGATTCTTCAGATGAGGAGGAGAAGGAGGAAGGGGGCTCTGCAGAGAAGAAATCCGACGACGACGGAAGAAGTGACTTGGACCTTGATTTGGACCTGGAGTTGAGCGCGAAGTCTACAGAAGAAGCGCAGGAGTCTTCTCGACCTCGACGACGACTCCGCCGAGTGACGACTCTGAGCGATGACTCCGACAGCGAAGACGATTTGCTGCAAGCAGGGGGCAAGTCAACACCGAGCTCACCACTCGACCAAGCTATGGATTCGCATTCTCCGGACACAAGCACCGTGGCGCCATACGACGAGGATGTTGAAGAAACGATGGAGATGCAGGACATGGAACCACTGCCAGTGGGAGACGAGACGCATTCGGACAGTGCTGGTGCTGATGGAGCAGAGCGCACTCCACAAAGCGATGACGTGGATGTTGAAGGCGAAGGTGACACTCAAATGATCGATGATGACAGCGAAGTTGTTGACACGAGAGCCACGCAAGTGATCAATGAGGATGAAGAAGACACCCAAGCAATTGACAGCGATGAAGCTACCCAAGCTATTGGCGATGACGAAGACACGCAAGTGACCGATGGTGATGCTGATGAGGTGCAGCAGTCAGCTGCAGAGGCGCACTCTGATGAACTTGACGAAAGTCCAGCTGCACTGGAAAGCACGGATGATGCTCAGGCGTCATCGTCAACTGCAATTGGCTTGGAAACCGACACTCCGGTCATTGAAGAGATGACGGAGACGGATTCAACGATCCGAGACGACTCGCCACATCTCGGAGACGCGGAGGCTGCAGAGGAGACTGCTCTCGCACCGACAGTGTCATCGCCGGTCTCCAACAAGCGTGCTCGAGACCCAACTGATGACGACGCGACAAGCGGAGAGGCGGGGAACAGCTCACCTCAGAAGAAGATCGTTCGCACTGCGACACTGGATGCAGAGGTTCCTTCCACAAGCGAGGACTGAGGGCAGTCTCTATTTTCATCGCTTCGTACTCATAATCGTTTCAAATTTGTCATGAACCTGATCCATCTCTTCGCGCTGCTTCATTCGCAGTTGATATCCAAATTCGCCATGAACGAGTCAACTCTGGCAACGACCAACAAAACAAGTCCTACTGGGCTTCCGGTCATGAAGCAACACATCGGGAGTGTAAGCGCAAAACTTTACACAGCGTTGGGAGTCCATGACAAAAAATGCGAGACTGAATGCACATAGTCAGTCAGTAATAAACGTCCAGGCTCAGTCCCCGACACGCGGTGTGTCTTCTCTGATGCTGCTGTTGTATTTGTATCTGCTGTCGCTATGGGGCTCTTCGTCTTGCTCTCTCTATCTGGTGATGGTCTCGCCAACCTTCCTCGCCGCGTCCTTGAGGGACCGGAGCTTCTCCTGCTGCTCGCCGTCCAGCAGCGCCTTCTCCTCCGCCGACAGCTCTTTGCCAAACTAGCAAGCAGCCACACAAGTCACAGAGTCAGATGAGTCATTCACTCACTCACTCAATCGATCATTCGTTCCGGCAGTAGGTGCGTTGTGAACCAAACCCAATGAATGCCCAATGTCAAACGCACGCTGTCTCGCTTCTGGCTCATGATCTGCTCGTACTGCTGCCACTCGCGCATGAAGAGCGGCACGAACTTTGGCGCCGCGTCCTTGTGGCGCTGGAACTCGTCTCTGCAAGCAGCAGTCACCGTCAACACCATGTAGTTGGACGCAAAGAGAGAGAGAGAGTCACATACAAGCATGCACACAAGTCAGCATCTCGCACGTATCACAGCACCCAGGCAGAGGCAACACAGAAACTGTGAGCGCGGCACGTACCGCACGTACTGGTCGCCCAAGATGCGCATGTGCGGCGCCAGCTTCTTCTTGTGCAGCGTCAGGATGCGGCGGTAGAGGCGCAGCACGTCGCTGCGGGTCGTCGCCATTTCCATTCGCCTTTCAATCACTCAATTGCTCCTGCTTTTCAATTTCAACTGTCGCTCTTGGCAGAACAGTTATTTGTTAGTTTTGCCTGCAGATGCATGTTCGTTGAGGACACAACTGTGTCCTAAAACAGCGTTATTCTGATGTCTACGGCTGGAGTGAGAGTTGAAACGATAACAAATGCAGATGGGGAAATCAGAGCAGCAAACGCACAACAGCAACAGCCCAGAAGTCGAGAAGGAAGCAAGACCCTCGTTCTCTCTCTCTCTCTCTCTCTCTCTCTCCACCTTCCACCTCCCTCCCGCCCGACGACAGACAGCAGCAGACAAGAGCGACCATGCGCGGCATCGGCGCGTTCGCCACCAACGTCAGTCTGGACGCGTGGCTCTTTGGCGAAGAGAAGTCGAGCGACGCGTCTCCCTCCCACGCTTCCGTATCTTCAACGACCAACGGCAACAGTAGCGGCGCACGGAAGAGCTCCGCAACACAGCCATCCGCGGAGTCAGCAGCGTCAGGGCTGCGGAATGGAAGTGGTGGCAGCGGGCGCTCGAACTCGATGCCCGCGAACCAGTTGGCGAAAAGCGTCCCGCGACCCAAGAAGGCGTCGTTCGCCGCACCCGGGCGACCGCCGATTATGGGAGGAGGGGGCGTTGGCAATGGTAACCCCAGTACCAATAACAGCAACGCCACCAACAACAGCAGAGCCAACAGCAAAACCACTGGACAGTCCCAGTCCGAGATGCCTTTTCCCGTGAGCTCCAAGCTGCGCAAGCTTTTCCAGAACCGCTCGAACCGGCTGCAGTGGAACAAGAACCGCCACTCGATCACCTTCGGCGCCTCCGACGACAAGCAGCAGCGACAACAGCAGCAGCGGCAGCATGTGCTGGGTATCAGCGCTGCGTCGTTCGAGCGGCTGCAGGGTCACGTGCCGTTCACGCTCAAGGAGATCGTCAAGGACCCGAAGAAACTGCCGTACTTGCTGCAGTGGCTCTCGACCGACGACTTCATCGTGACGGCGAAGACCAACTACCACCAGGTGCTGCTGTTCCTGCTGGAGATCGAGCAGCTGCAGCTCGTGCCGGAGGAGAAGCGCCGCGACCAGGCGCTCAAGATCTGGAACAAGTACATCGACAACAGCTCCGAGTTCCAGATCTCCACGACGCTCGAGCTCACGGTCGAGCTCGAGCAGCTCGTGCGCGACAGCATCGACCGCGGCCCCACTGTGCTCGACGGCTTCTTCCCGATCCAGAAGCTCGCGTACATGCGTCTCACGCGAGAAGAGATGCCGCGCTTTCTCAAGAGCTCCGAGTACCTGCAGATGCTGATCGACACGGAGAACGACACCGAGTCGGTGCCGATGGAGAGGATACTGGAGGTGAGTGGCTATCATTTCTCAACTCGGCATCCTTATGCGGCTGTATCTGATGTTCTATGTTGTGTATTGTGCTGTGTGTGTGGCATACCACGAATTGCTGCAGCAACCGAGAGCGGCGCACTACTTTCTGCTGTTTCTGATGCAAAGCCGCCAGCACTTTGAGCTCTATTTCTGGCTGCACGTCGAGTACGTGCTCAAACCTCTGCTGGGTAGCGAGAACTGCGCGCTCTTCTGGAAACTCGCGCGCGTGCTCGTCCAGAAAGCGCAGAATGATTCGCAGGCGATCACGCTGACGACCAAGAACGACTTGTTTCTGGCACTGGAGACGAAGAAGATGGACACGAAGCTCCAGCCGCCTCAGCCCGTGGCGAAAGCACTCTTCAACAAAGCGCAGCAGGAGATCTTCGTGATGCTCCGGTCGTCGTGGTTTGATCGCTTCATGAAGAGCAATCTGTACAAAGTGGCGCTGAAGGACTCGCTGATCCACTTGGAGCGTGAGGAATCCAAAGAAGACTCGCCGCCAAAGCTGCTTTCCCGATCGTTCTCTGCGCTCGAGTATGCGCGTCGCATCCCGACTGCGGACGACGAGGACTCGGAAGAGAACAAGGATGGCGCGATTTCCAGCAACGAAGAAACGATCGAGTCGAGGAGCGTCAATAGCGAGAGCAAAGGCGACATCGAGAGCGAGAGCGACAGTGGGGGGGACAGCGAGAGCCTCGCGAGCTCGGATGAAAGCGAGGAGTCCGACTTTTCCAAGATGGTACTGAACCTGGAGAGCATCATTCGACTGACGAACCTTCCGGACGGACTTCAGGTTCACTACCGACCGCATTACGAAGCCCCGAGTGGGAACTTGCTGGATGGGAGCGAAGATCTGGAGGTCGCAGTCGACATGGTGCTGACCTTTGCGACGTTCGTGGAGAAGAAAGAGGGATGTGAGCCACAAGGCACGTTGATGGTCATGCATGTGCCAAACCCTACGAAATGTAACAGCTCACAGGACAAAGTCGAGGACGACCTCCAGAATCGAGTGAAGGCGTTCCTGGTGCCTGACGGCCGGACTCTGATCAAGCAGACGCACCTCAACAAGCAGTGTCCCGAGGACACGCTGTTCCCGTTCCAGCAAAGCGGTCGGAACGGATTTCTCTTTGGATCCGTGTACTTGACTTACGAGCAAGTGGCGATCGGCACGGGGAGTGAAACGGTGTTTGCTGCAAAAGGCTTGTGCGTACTCTCGAACCTGCCACTCGTGCGCACACTGCGCGATCTGGTGGAAGCGCACGTTGTCAATGCCGCGAACCCGTCTGAGGTTTTCAGCCACGAGCGCTTGAGCGCGCTCTTCCACGCAGACGTGAAAGCAGTCTCTCCAAAGGCGGCGCTGAGCAACGCGCTCGCGACCCACGCGTCGACCCTCGCGAGACGGTGCAGCAGCATCTTAAACCTGCCGCTGAGTATCCTGGAAACGAGAGTGGACGTGTCCATGAAGCCGCTCTTTGAGCACTTTGGCTGCGCGCTGGTGCTTCAGATCCTTGGAAGTGCGCTGCTCGAGTGCAGCGTCGTGTTGGTCTCCAGTCAGTACACGCTGCTGACCGAGTGCGCGGAGGCGATCCGCGTGCTCTTGCGACCGTTCTCTTGGTGTCATGTGTACGCGCCGATGCTCCCCAAGTCGCTGCTCTCCTATCTGCAGTGTCCGACGCCGATTCTCGTGGGTGTGCACAGCGACTTTGCAACACGAGCGGATCTGCCGACGTCAGGGTTCTACTTGGTGGCGGATATGGACCGCAACACTGTCGAGTTTGTCGGTGAACAAAGCGTCGCATGGCGCCAGCTGGGGCTGCAGGACGACCGCGCGGAGCAGATCTTCTTGCCTCGCGCGTTCGAGACTGCAAAGCGCGATTTGGACCGCATACTCGTGCCAAAGCGCCTGAGCTACGATCGCATCGGCGGCATTTCTTCCGGTGGCAGAGACACGGAAGTGGAGTTCTCTGACGAGCAGGTGCGACTTGTGTGCCTCGAGCTGATCTCGGGACTGCTCGCTGGGCACACGAACGCGTGTCTAATCGTTGGCGACACGAAGGAGTCGGTGGTGATTTTCGACGAGACGCAGTTCCTCTCGACGCGAGATCCGGCGGACGAGACGTTCTACCAGGCGCTCATGCGGACCCAGTGCTTCTCGGAGATCATTAGCGCGCACAGCATCGACATGGGCATGAAGGAGACGGAGAGCGAGGCGACCGAGCACCTCGCGAAGCAGCGAGCGGAAGACGACAAAGAAGAGGAAGACGGAGTGATTTGATTGCTGATGCAGCGAACTGAACCCTGGAAAAAGATGAGTACAATATTGACAAGCTTAACCAAATAGCGGAGACTTTGGAATTCGTACCTAGCAGGTACATCAAGTTGAAGTTGTGGACTGTCTCATGGTTGTGGAACACGAACATGGGTTCGCTTCGCATGTCCGAGCTCGTCCTGCAGCTGGGGGTCGCTGTGCTGGTACGCTTCGCGTGCTGTCCGTTCTGTAGATCTTCCGTTTTCTTCAGATGCGTCTCAATATGGGCGTGCACAATCTGCTGAGCTGACAGCGACGGCATATTTGGCGTGTTGGGCACTTCATCGCAGAGTGTGCCAGCAACTTCCTTCTTCACCTTCCCCTCGCCTCCAAAGTGCTTTCAGAGCCCAAGTTCTGCTGCTGCTACTGGCTCTGCGTTCGAGCTCTTTCCGCTTGCTTGACGACGTATTTCTGCGCTGGATTGGAGTTCTTCGCGCTTTTCTTCCTCCCCTACGACGCGTACTTTGGCTGGGCACTCGCACTATTAGATGTGTGTATGTGCGTGCATGCGTGTGTGCGTGGTTTCTGTGGTGTCGGGGAGAGGGGAGAGAGTGTGAGGACGTGCGGCGCGCACTCGTCTGTGCGCTCGTCCGTACGCTCGGTGCTCGCAGACGACGCACGGTTGACGATGTCATCGTGGGTGAAGCGTG
>JAASFO010000841.1:0-12342 GCA_023333815.1 Globisporangium recalcitrans | reverse complement strand
CTCAACTGACGCCTCTTTGGTGGTGTTGAGCAGCTCAATGGCGCGCGCGGCGCTTGATCCGAGTCTCGACGGAAACCCCTTCTCACCGCCAAGTCCTAGATCTGGACTCGGACGGAGTCTCCACAGCAACACGAGTGCGGTGCCGCCTGTGCGTCAGCAGCCATCGCCGCGCAAAATGAGCAACCACGAGGGAGGCGCTCCCAGACTATCGATGCTGGCCGACGGCTCCAAGCGGATACAGCAGCAGCAGATCAGCAGCAGCAGATCAGCCACTTTTCGGTGCAAAGTGTACCCATTTCACCTCGGAAGCAATGGTAGCTGTAACAGCAGGATCACAATGTTGCTGGCGGCGCCATCATCCCCATGACGTTGTTGGATCTGGACATCAGCAGTATGATGGAGCACTGCGAGCTGCGCTGCACACCAACGGAGCAGCACTGCAAGTTCCCAAGTTCGTCTTCCTGCATGAAGTCGACCAATCCATGCACATCAAATAAGTCTGATCCTTTTATCGCATACCCTATTTTCATTGGTCAAAACCATCCAGACTCCATTATGATTGGCTAACATCCAATTTTGGTAGAGATGGTCTTGAACTGTCTGTTGACAGTGCATTTTCGTTTTTGAACTGGAAAAGCAAAACAAAATAATGGAGACGATGACAGTCGGCATGTTCCCAACTTCCTCCTCATCCATGGCGCCTGCATCTTCGTCGATGGAGAGCGCGGCCGCGCGCTGGTGGGACCGCCACTTCAGTGCGTTCGGCTCGCGCATCCCGTTCAAGTCGCTCTTCTTCCCGCTGCTGCTGCAGGTCTGCGACCAGCACGACGAGCTCCCGAACGACCAGCACCAGCTCTCGCAGGACGAGCTGGCGGCCATCGTCAAGCACTGCGTGGCCGAGAACGCGTGGAAGCACGGCTTCGTGACCAAGCGAGACGTGCGTGCTACCATGTGTCCATGTCTGTGTGGACTAACGAGGGCTACTGAGCTAGCGATGGCACTGATTGTGCTTCCTGTGTGATGCAGTTTCTCTACTTTGTAGCGCGCTTTGGTCCGTTGGAGCTCACGATCGCCAAGGTACGAATACATGCATTGCATACGCACACACACATGCTCTCTATTCGCCACATATAGCACCAGTCAGTCACTCATTGTGTATGCGTCTATGGTCAATCACTGCACGTGTGGCAGGTGGTGAGCTGCTTCTGTGTGAATGGCGAGCTCGTGGTCTGGTTCCACGGCGTTCTCGGTCGCGCGGAGGCCGACCGTGTGCTGGCGACTTCCGGCGGCTCAACTAGCAGCAACAGCAGCTCCCCAACCGCCTCTGGCTCTAGTTCCAGTTCCAGTTCTGCTTCTGGTGGCGACGGCACGTTCCTCGTCCGCTTCAGCGAGTCCCATCCGACCAAGTTCACGCTCTCGTACATCAAGATCCACACGTCGCCCCCCGCTCACAGAGGCCGCCGCGAGATGAAAAACTGTCTGATCGAGAACCTCGGACTCGCTGCTGCTCAGCAGTCCGGTGGTGGTGGCAGCGGCAGCTACGTGCTCACGGACTCCAGAGCGAGAGCGTACTCGTCGATCCTCTCGTTCGTGCAGCGAAGCGCTGGACGGCTCAAGTACGGGGTACGCACGTCTCCCACAACTGCTTTCCACGGCTCCTGTGGTCCTGTGGCGCCGCCTTATCACCTAAAGGTCTTCCTAACACTCTTGTGGTTTGTTTTCCTCATTGTCAGGTTCCGTCAGCGGTCGCAAGGCACTGCAACAACGAGCTCGCCGAGATCCGCGCGCTCCAGGACCAGCTGAGCAACTCGTACACGGCGTTCAGCGCCGAGACCTTCGAGATGGCTGTGGGTGGGGATGTGTCGGCCGTGGAGAGTCAGAAGCGCAATCACTCGCTGCTGTTCGCACCCCCGTCGCCTACGATGGTGAGTAGCAGTGCTAACAGCCAGCAGCTGACACTGCCCAATAGGAGTAGTACTGGGAGTAGTGGTGGCGACTGCTGCGCAGACAGCTACTCGGGGTTCACGCTCGACACGCTCACGCCGCCGCTCTCGATCAAGACGCACTCGGTGCTGCCGTCCTCGACAAACAACAACAACAGCAAGCTTTCTCCCCCGCGAGCAGCCTCAGTGAGCGATGACTATAGCGCCGTCGGTCACTTCTTCAACGAGCCTCCAGCGAGTGCGAAGGAGAACAACCAGCAGAGCCACAATGCGCCACCTGGATCAGCGATGGATGCTGAAAACGCAGACTACGGGAGCTTCGCGTCATTCGCAGCGGGGACCTCCGCGTCATCGGGCTCACCTGTGGCAGCGGCGGTGAAGACGCGACCGACTCGGCTGTTCTCGCCATCAGGTAGAAACCCGCAAGGTCAGCCAGGCTTCATGCTGCTCTCCCCATCGAGGCGTCACCACCAGGGCAGCAGCTCTCCGACTTTCGGCAAGCAGCAAGAGGATGCCTACGGGACGTTCGAGTCCTTTGCGTCGACGTTCGCAGCGGAGTCCGAGGAGCTCGCTCGACGGAACCGCCAGGCGATCTCGTTCTCAAAGAGCAACATGGCGTCGTCGTCATCGTCCTCCTTGTCTTCGTTTGCTTCGACTGCATCTTCATCTGGTGCGTCTTCTATGGGGTGCGACGATCCGTACGGCGCGTTTGCGAGTCTCTCCATCACACTGCCAAGCACGAGCGCCAGCGAATCTGGATACGGTCCTGGAGACTACGGCAATTTTGCGTCGCTCGTGGAGGTTTCTAGCGACTCGCAGCAAGGAGACACCGGCGACTTCGCACTAGGTCCTCCGCCGCCACCGTTAGCGTCTCAGTTTCTGCCCAGAGCCCAGTCTTCCAACGCAGGTGGCTACGGAAGCTTTGCAGCCTTGACGTCTTCCTCTAGCGCACAACAAGAGGACAATGGTCTCTATGGACAGTTCGAGTCGGAGACCAAAGTCAAGCAACCGAGCGTTCTCGCACAAGCCTTCGCCAGTAGTGGTGAAGAGTCTGCCGAACGACAGCAAGCATCAGTGGCGGTGGTCGAGGAAGAGCAGGAACCTGTTCACGCCCACACTGCTGCGTGCTCGGCGCTCGAGGAGCTCAACGCCGGCATGACGTGCTACCGTGACAAGCAGCTGGACACCGCGCTGCTGCGGTTCATCCACGCTCGCGAGGTCGCTCGAGCAACGGACGACAAGGTCGTGGAAGCGCGCGCGCTCGGGAACTTGGGCACCGTGTACCTCGACAAGAAGAACCCGCAGCAAGCCGTGGTCTGCTACCAGCGGTGCCTCGACATCACGCGCAGCATCAAGGACACGAAGCGCGAGCGCACGATCCTCAACAACCTGGTGCTCGCGCTCATGGCGTCCGAGGAGTTCGAGCGCGCGCTCGCGTGCTGCCAGGTGCAGCTCGAGATGACGACCAACGAGATCAACAGGCACAAGATCTTCTCGAGAATGAGTCTGCTGCGCGAGAAGGCGGCGCGCGCGAGCAAGGAGCGCAGTGCTGCTGGCAATGCTGCTGGAGCGACGCGAAATCTGTGAACGCAGGTGGTTGATTGAGTATATGGTGTAGGTATCTATCTGTGTAGATGGAAAGAACAGTTTTGTATACCTCGGACGGTGCGGTCTATTGTCATTCTCTCTCTCTCTCTGTATTTTTGTTTACATCTCCATGGACAGCACGGCGTGGTCGTGGTCTGCGGGGTTCGCCACTGTGGCTGTCGTGGACGAGGACGCCTCCGAGGTCGAGAGCGGCGCCAGCGTCCCGATGAAAACCTCGTCGAGCGGCACTTTCCGACTGATCATCTCCGACACGCGGCTGCCGTTGCTTGAGCTGCTATTGGAGTTGTTTGCTGCGTGGGCGTGCTCTGTGATGGCGTCAAACTCGTCCATCGAGAGCTCCAGTTCGAGAAACTGGCGCCAGTCGCTCGAGAACTCGTCCCAGACGTCCTCGTTCCAGAAGACTTCGTCCGGATGGCAGCCGCCCATGACCGTACTCAGACCAGCGATGGCATTGTTGCTGTTGCCACTGTGGTTCGTGTCGGCGTTGGGGTTCGCCTCGGGCTCTTGATGCTGCTGGTGCTTCACAACTTTCTTCATACTGGACGCAAAGCCGACGTGCAGCAGCAACTCGACGGTCTCGGGGCTCTTGGTGGTCTGCGTCGTCGTCGGCACGTACCCGATGCCGCGCACAATGCGCTGCACGTTCGCCGAGAGCAGCGAGATCGCGTACATCCGGCAGCAGAGCGCGCAGATCTCCGGGTGCGAGTCCGAGACAAAAGAGTAGAACGACGACACGTCCACGTAGTCGCTCGTGGTGTCGGCGTCGAACGGGAACTGGCTCATCTTGTACGCGCTGAAGATCTCGTGGACCTTGTCGGATGAAATTGGTCCGAGCGCTGGGTTATTCGAGCCATCGGGAGTAGTACCAGAGCTGGTCGCTGAAGAACTCGCAGCTGTCGTGCTCGCAGCGGACGCTGACGAACCGGGATGGCTCGCTCTCAATAATCCCCCAGTCGCTCCACCAGCACTCTTGTCGTGGAACCAGGCGGAGAAGTACTCTCGAAAGTACGCCGCGATGGTCTCCCACTGGAACGCCTCGCGGGTTTCCATGTTCAGCAAACCCGTGTCCAAATGAAAGTTGAACACGTACGCGAGCACCATCACCGGCAGGTCGTAGTGCTGCCACGTGGTGTTGATGCGCGCCTGCATCATCTGCGCCAGGGGCTCGTGGTGCGTGCCCACGAGACCCGCGTACTGCTGGTTCATGCGCGCGAGCTGGTACATGATGTGCGCGAGCGTGAGTCCGTGGGCAGCCACGAAGAAGTCGTTCTCGCTGTTGGTCGAAGCAGGAGTCCTCGCGCCGTCATCATCCCCGACTTCCTCATTGTGGGATCCTTTCAGTTTATGCTGAAACACCAGCACGTACGTCTCCTTGAGCGGCAGCAGGAGCGTGTGGAGCTCCTGCAGCGTCTTCCACAGCTTGCCTTCGTCTGCAAACACGAGCTCCTTGAGTCTCTGCGGCGCGACGCTCGCGACATCACCACCGTCACCATCACCGCTGCTACCAGCACCAGTGGGGTCCGCTTCCGTACAGATCGCAGTCACCACGTCACAGTACTTGAGCATCGCGCTGACGCAATCGAGGAACGAGTACCAGTTGGCGCGGTTCGGCATCGGGATGCGCGCGCCGTCGTCCCCGCTCACGAGCTTGAGCACGTTCTGCAGCGACGCGTTGGAGAAATACGACGCGATCTCGATCATTTGTCCGACCGCATCGCTGAAGAGCTCGTGGGTGAGCAAACTGCCTGCGAGGATGCTCAGCTGCCGCGTGAAGCAGGGCACGACGAGCAGCGACTTGCGCTTCTCGGCAAAGCACACGCACCGCGCCGCGTTGAGCGCGATGATCGAGTCCGCGACGATGCCCATGACACAGATGTGCAGCTCCTCGAGCTTCAGCAGCACGTCCTCGATCTTGACCGCGAGCTGCGTCGAGCTGTACGCGTTCGCCTGCGTCCCCATGTCGATCACGCACACGCACGCGGCGTCGCCATTCGAGTTCACGAGCGTGAACGCCACGAGCTGCTGCAAGTCCAGCGTGGACCAGCAGTTGACGCTGAGCGTGAGTCCGCCCTTGATCGTCGAGTTGTGCATGCCTTCCTTCACGCGGTCGAGCTGCACGAGCGCGAGGCGGTCCGCGGCTTCTGACAGGAACGTTTGGTCCGTGACGCCACTCAGAAGGTTCAGGGTGGAGTCGCTCGACCCTGATGCTGCTGCTGTTGCAGAGGGGTGGAGGTATCGCATGAGCTCCTGGAACTCGGCGTTCTGGAACGCCTGGAAAGAGAGCCCCGCTGTCACCGCTGTCTTGAGCAAGTTGGTCTTCCACTCGCCTGCAGCAGAAGTGCGAGCACGCTTGACGCTGAGAGAGCCATTGCCATTGCCTCCATGGACACCGCCCGTGGCATGCTGCTGATGAGTGCTGCTTGGGTTGTCAAATCCTGTTGGTCGCAGAGCATGCTTGCCTAACAGACGAACTGCATTCGCACCGTCACCAGCAGTGCTTGCTCCGTGATTCAGTCCCGTGGTAGTACTTGCTGCAGCAGTAGCGATCGTGTGGACTCCTCCATTCACAGCACTCGAATCAGGTGGACGATGCAGATTTGCAGCTGCGCTGCTCCTGGAGCCCGTCAAATCGACTGGGCTGCTGCTGCTGCTGCTCTGCATCTCTTCTCCGTCGGTCGCTCCGCCATGGATGTCACGATCTCGACTCTTCTCCACCTTCTGCTCTTGCTGTTGTTGAAGCTGTTGAAATTGCTGCTGCTGTTGCTGTCGTTCGTGAAGCACTTGCTGCCGTTGCTGTTCTTGCTGCTGCTGCTGGTGGCGTAGCTGGATATTGCGTTGGTACTCTGCGTGCTGCTGGCGAACTCGCTCCGCTTGCGCCTGCTCCACACTCACACCGTCATGCTCTTGCCGTATAAGCCGAGCGCTCTCAGCCGCCGTCGTCACACTACCACCACCACCACCATCACCATCACCACCACCATCATCTCCAGCGGCATCGTGCTCGTCCTCCTCGTTCTGGTGGTGATGGTGAGACAACGGGTCGTCCCCCGAGTCGGTTTTCTTCTTCAGATACCGGTCGAACCGCACGGCGTCGCGCCGCCCGCAGATGTCCTTGACGCTCTCCAACACTTTGCGCGGACAGTTGATGCACTTCTCCACGTGGCGCAGCATGTCGATCGACACACCGCGCGTCGGCGGCACGTGCGCAGCGCCGTAGCGCGCGACGCAGTAGATGCAGAACGCGTGGTAGTGGTACCGGTTGCGCTTCTCGCCGCGGTGGAAGTGTGCCCACAGCGGGTGCACGGGCCGACCGGTCTTCTTCATGTCGATCGCGTTCGCGGCGACGCTCGCTGGGTCGTTCGCTGACGACAACGACGGCGAGCGAGACGGAGACGCAGCGCCATGGACCTCCTCCTCGTCCATCTCCTCGTCTGCGATAGACGCAGCGGCGGCGCTAGCAGCAGCGTCCATGTGCGCAGCAGCTGCGGCCGCTATCATCGCTGGTGAAGGCAGCGGCGAGTGCGCGGACACAGCCGCAGACGAGGCGACTGCGTCGGCGTCATGGTGGTGGCTCAGCTCGCTTGCTGTCTCCATGCTTGCTGAGCTTTTCAACACTGTGATGACGACGCTTTCAGGAAGCATCAGTATTATTGCTCGATTCACATTTTACTGACTGGTTATTGATGCGTTTTGTGCCATTTAACTATCGGACTTCTTGTATCCTTATTTTATCCAATGATTATTGATCCGATTGCGAATATGAAGTTGACTTTATTGAATATTAGTCTTGAAATGCATGTAAATGGCTTTGGTGTTCGCCCTCTCAACGCATACTCTGTCCGTGCATTTGATATTGGAAGAAAACCTGATGCTTTGCGAAAAAATGGAAGGATGACAGAAAATTGACAGAAATTATCAGAAAGGAGTCGACTTGGTATTTGTATGTGTGCTCTGGTTTGACGGTTTGAAACCCTGAGCGTGAGTAAGCATACAAACACCAAGTGATGCTCGTTTCCATCATCCCCCAAACGCTCGAAAACATCAAGTACACGGTGTGTACGGATGCTTTCTGAGTCTATCTCACTCGTCCTCCATTGCGTTTGACACATCCAATCCTTCAAGCTCACACAAGCAAGACCACCAGCAGCTACCAAGCACGGAAGGCAAAGCAGAGAGAGCGAGAGAGAGAACAAGAGAGAAATGGATCGCAGCGACACTACACCGTCGTGCTCCGTGTCTGGCGGCGTCGGCAGCGCGCGCGGCAACCACTCGCGTGAGGGCGAGGACAGCGGCGCGATCGTCGACGGCGACGGCGGCGCGCAGGTGCAGACGCAGCAGCAGGCGCAGGAGCACAACATCTTTGGAGGTACCGTGGTTTGTATTCTCGATAGCGAGCTGTCTTGTACGGGCGTGGTGCTAACGCTTGCGTGCGTGTATTTGCTGCTGTTGTGGTTGAGCAGACAGCAACCTGAACATGGTGATGATGTTCATGCTGATGCTGCACTTCATGCAGTACGCCATGCGTCCCCCCTGCGGCTGCTAGAGCGAGAAGCTCGCTCGCGTAAATGGCTCGCTGCTCGTCGCCTTTGTGCCGTGCCGCACACAGACGTCCAGGCTCGCTGCTATGGAGGATACCAGTGTAGTGAGCTGTCTGTGGGTGTGATGGCTTCATCTATCTCTCTTTTCTTATTATAATACGGTGAATATACATGTGTGATGGTGAAAATGGTGGTGTCGTCTCATCCAGGAATTAAAAGCACTTGCGGTCGAGGATGGCTTCATGGTACTCTTCCTACTCCTGCTTGGTGATGTGGATGTCTCGGAACGTGCCCAAAGACGCGAGCATCGAGCCGATGACCCACGCGGCGATGCGAGTTGTACCCGCGCTCGCGCACGCGGGCGTCCGGCACGATACACAAGCCCCCGCCTCCCACGTGATGCTGCTTCGTCACACCCAGTAGCTCTTCCTGGAAGCGCCTGGAGAAGCCCGGCATCATGGTCGTGCCGCCCGCGAGGATCACCACGCCGCACAAGTCTTTCTGCAGATCCCTGTCGCACATCGCGATCGACTCGGCGACGAACTCGTGGAGTCCCTTGTCGGGCTTGAGAAAGTGCTCGTCGCCGGGCATCGTGCGCGTGTGCTTGTCGACCTGGAGGATCGTGCCATCGGGCAGCTCGAACGGTTTGCTGCCGTCGTCAGCAGCCGAGTGGTTGTTGTCATGATGACCACTAGCCGCCATGGTGGCGCGGTCGTGCTTGGAGCCCGACGGTGAGGTCGTGCACAGGATCTACACACATACACGCACAGGCGCATTGAGAGTCTCTCTGTCTGTGCAACTAGACAGCCATCGCAGAACTATACAAAACCGTACCGGAAGCGTCGTGGTCTCCGTGTTCACGTGCATCTCTGGGATGACCTTTCAGTCGTGGTTGCATGAAAGTGATCGACGATCCGATCTCAGCCAATCATGCAACTCGGAGTGGACTTTTAGCCAATTATGCTGAGTGGCGTGACACCATTCTTGATTTGCAAATCTGTGGCGCCATTATTTGATGTGATTGATCGAGTCGCTAGAGTGAGTGTGCATGAGTGATGAACAGCGTGCTGGATCGCAGCAGCCACTGCGTGTACGAGAGCGCTGCGTGCCGCGTGTGGACAGGGGAGAGAGGCGCGCCGCTTGAGCGTGCTCTCAGCGCAGACGTAGAAGAGCTCGATGCGGTCCATGGACGCATCCGCATCTGGCTCAAGCAGGATCAACCGCAGCGTGGCGTCTTCCTCGTTCGCGACAGCGATCGGCGGAGGCGAAGCGCAAGCAGCTATGCTGCTGCTGGAGGTGACGCAAGTGTGTTTCTATCGAGCGAGCGCTTCCAAAGCTTTGCAGTATACAGGTAGGACTGTGAGTGACGCCTTCGCATGTGTGTGTTGAACCGAAGTTGATGGGTTCCTGTGGTGTGGTTGGTATTTTGGCGCAGCCCTTCGCCGTTTTCATCCAGTGTGTTGGTTCTCATCGACGTCGGCGAGTCTCAGCAGCAATGCTACTTTTTCGGCAAGGTGCAGCGCTGTATCAACGCACTGCGTGCAGGATCTCAAGAGAGAGAGAGTGAGCAGGCATGGAGCTTTGTCAGGAACATCGACTCTGTGACGGAGCTGCTCGCGAACCTGCACACGAGTTTCCCAGACGTGCCATTATCTCCGAGTGCGCGAGAGCTTCTGTCCAGCGCAGCTCTGAGCAGCGCAACTGCTACCGCTGGTACAAAGAAGCCAATCCCACAACTGCAGGGACGTCCCGGTTCTTCTGCAATCCTGAAGCGCAGGAGGACGCTGTCGGCGACCAATTTCTACGGGAAGAACCTCGCCCCAAAGCCTTCCTCTGCGGCAGCGACAGCGCCAGAGCGCACATCACCAAATCCAATGCCATTGGCACCCGAGTCGGCGTGGGGGAGCTTCTACGAGAAACTCCAATTTCGCGTCTCCCACTCGCTGATGTGTCAACTGGAGGGCACGGCGCCAGTGTCGTCCACGTTCCCGCGACAGCAAGAAGCGTTCGAGTTCGCCGACCAAATCAGCGCCTTCCGCCAGCAAATGATCCGGGAGAGAACCTCGAAGACCGGTGGTAGCTGCAGCGCTAGTGTGGAATTCCCGCGCGTGTTCTCGTTCGAAGACGCGCGCGAGGGCAAACGGCGCTTCCTCGTGAGCAGCTTTGCCGTTTTCTGGGAGAACTACGTCACCACCCACCCAGCGCAGCGCCACGTGTACGAGATCATCCGCGAGGGCGTGCCGTGCCGCCTGTACTTTGACTTGGGTGGAGTTGGCTTTTGAAATTGCGTGTTGCTGCGAGACTGCGCGGTGTCGGAGCTTCTCTCATTCCCAACCACGTTTTGTTGTTTGTTTGGATGGCGACAACTCGCAGAGTTCAGCAAGAGCTGCAACCCAAACGTCGACGGCGAGCAGCTCGTGACGAGGCTCATCTCGCTCTTGCAGCTCCAACTCTTTGTGCGTGTGCAGCATGCGTTGTTTGTTGGGTTTCTCTGCTGGGAATGTGACTGGATGGACAACTAACTGGCTCGGTGAACGTGTTGCTTCTTGGTAGCGAAAGTATCAGCTCCACGCGCGTCGCGACGAAATCGTCCAGCTCGATTCCTCCACGAGCGCCAAGTTCAGCCGCCATTTGATAGTACGTCCCTGTCATCCATCGAGTTCTTGGCGAGTGGGGATCTGACACTTGCAGACTAACTGGACAGCTATTTGTCATTTGCTTGCGTCTGTAAACCAGTTCCATTTCCCCAACGGCGAGCTCTTCGAGGACAACATCCACGCTGGCAATGTGCGTATGTTGCCATGGAGTTTGTCGAATGTTTGTGTCTTCATGAGAGATGGCGAGGTGCCTAACTAATGCGTCCTGTGCTTCCACCAAACGCAAACAACCACACAGTTTGTCCGCGAGTTCATCCGCGACCTGGTGGAGAACGCGAGTGAAGCAGACGACCAGGACTCGCCGTTCCTCGTCAGCAGTGGTCGGCAGCACCACCAACCATTGCCAGACGAAGACCAGCAGAATACGACTACCACCACCAACACCAACAACAACGCAAACAAGCAGCTGTTCATCGACACAGGCGTGTACACGCGCAACCGCATGTTCCGCGTGCTCGGCTCGTCCAAGTATCGCCGAGACGCAATCCTGCAGCACATGCCTCGAACCGACAAGACCAACCAACAACAACAGACTAGTGGTGCTGAAGATCCAGCGCTCGACCGCGAGCTGTTTCTCAAAGCATTGGTGTGTCCATTTCCGACTCGCGAAGCGTTGGCGAGGAGCGTCGATAAGTCTCTGAGGCTCCTGCGCTGCGACCAGGATGCATCCACTTTGAAGCGCAGTGCGGACGGCAGACAGTCACTCTGGGCGATGAATGCTGGCAGCGGCGGGCATCATCCTCACTCCCGGCTCTCGAGCGCGCAATCAGTCGAGTGCAGACAGTCCATGTTCCCGAATCTCGACGCGTTCGTTCTCTCCAGGGCGAGTGTCGGAGGCGTCCAGGGCGAGATCCGCGCAATCCAGGTGCTCTTCGACAGTGTGGGTGTTGTGCTGCCGCCTACTGACGCTCATGCAAAACCACTAGGGAGTGGAGACAATGTTGGAATTGGCTCGACAATTTCTCCAACAGAACAAGATCTCAACAAGAACCAGCAAACGCCGAGACGGCCGTGGATGCTCATCTACCAAATGGCGCGCAATCGCTGGTGCTGGAACGTGCGGCGCGCGCACAAGAGCAACAACGTCATGCTCATCGTCGACCTCGACCAGCGCGTCTTCTACCAGAAGTGCCACGACCAGGGCTGCAAGGCGATCGACTACAGGTTCGTGATGCCGCCTCGTTTGTTTCTTTTGTTTTGCTGTATTTTCTTTATTCACTTGCTGAAAACTCATTCTCTTTTCATACGTCCATTTTTCAAACTAACCCACGCTCGCTTGCTTGCTTGTTTTTGTTGTTGCTTCCTTGATTGTCTTGCATTGCTTTGTTTTCTTCTGTTCGCTCGGACGCCATCCAACACTCGACACTCGACAACCGCAGATCGCCGTCACTGCCGCTCCCTCCAGATCTCATGGACGAATAAAGACACACATGCACCACACATAGAGAGATCACTGGGGAGAGGCGTTGGTCCCTCGTGGAGGAGGACAGACAGTCAAGGCTTGCTGGGCTCTTTGTCGCTGAGGCTGATTGACGACTGGGATGTTTGGTGGTCTTGACTGCAGCGTGGCTTCACTTTCCTCCCTCCCCCATCTCT
>JAASFO010000840.1:0-12345 GCA_023333815.1 Globisporangium recalcitrans | reverse complement strand
ATATTCACACACACACACACACACCAATATCCTGCATCACCATCCAATTGCCCATTTGTTCTCTCTCCCAGCCAGTTCCTTCCATGTTTCCCTCCTTCGTTCAAAAACTCAAACCTTAATGCACGCGTTGATTGGCTATAAATGCCACCCAGAGCACTGCTTTGAGGAACGCTTCAGAGAGCTCGCTCATATTGCAGCGGACAAGAGTTAGCAGCTCAATCGCTGAGAGGTGCTGCTGACAGATCGCAGCGCTCTTTGGCCACGCGACGATGGTCGAGTTGTACACCTCCATGGAGAGCAGGCTGGAGAACTGCTGCAGCTGCGGCGGCACCGACAGCTCGGGGCTGTGCGAGATGATGAGCGACGACAGACTGCCGCCCTCCAGGGTCTCCATGATGATCCCCAGCTCTGCAGCTGCTCCACCGAAGAGCTCCCGGCGATCGCAGTTGATCTCGAGCGCAGCGCAGGAGAAGCGGGTACTGAACCACGGCCGCGTCGACAGCTTGCAGCCAAACTCCTCACCGTGCCATACGAGACCTTCATCGCGACGAGATGGATGACCCCCCCACCAGGATCGCCCAGAGCAATAAGAGTGCGTGTACAAACCTGCTGGCTCTGCTCTTTGCCTTCACGGTGACGAAGCTCACCAGAGCTGACTTTCTTCGTTCAGGCTCCGTGCTGCTCTCGGTCGCTGTGGTGGTAGCGGACGCACCCCTGAACAACTTGCGCACCGAGGATTTCCCAGAGGCGACAGGCTTGATGGCGCTTGCAGGCTTTTCTTGGATGAGCTTGCGGATGCCGTTGAAGGACGAGACCACGCTGATCAGAGGCACAAGCTTGGAGATGCAGTCGATCTCGGACGTCATGTAGATCTGCTTGTTCTCCATGAGCGCGCGGATCTGCCAGACGTCGTCGAAGAGCAGCTCGTCTGCAAAGCCAGTGATCTCGACGATGAACGCCTTGTAGTAGAGCCAGAAGATGATGAACGGGATGACGAGCGACGTGCTGACGTCGAGAATTGCGTCGATTGAGAGACAGAGCGCGCGCTCGATCGCTGGCTTCCCGCGACAAAAATGCTGGACAATAGGCGTGGACACACAGTTGCAGATCACGAGCAGTGTCGAGATGTTGGTGATCCATGGGCTCGCGACCAAGTGCGTGAGGCGGCACGTCTGGTAGATCTGCGAGCCGATCTCGACGAGCTCGCGCAGCACAAACAGGACGTCAAAGAGCGGACTCTCGACGCCAAAGATGCCGCGCCGACCGAGCAGCTCGTACCAAACCCAGCGGTACATGCTCATAGCCCTTTGCTCACACCTTGCGGTGATCGTTGTCGATGCTGCACGTGAGCCATCTGTAGACTCGACAACTGGACTCGTGGTGCTGAAATACGTGAATGCGAGTCGTCGCGATCGGATCGACGCCCACACTGTGCGCGCAGCCAGAGAGCAGGAACATGTACTTTGCGGCTCGGTTGAGCACATTCGGAGGCACGAGTCCAAGCAGATTGACGTAGTGCGTCATCCCGTCGGACGCAAAGTACTGGAACAGGTACCCGTAGTGGAAGATCGCGAGCGCCACCGCAACCTGGAACGTGAGGATGGTGACCCACGCCACTCGGAACCAGAAGGTCGGGAGGCAGACGACCAGCGCGTGCGCTCTCCGGAGTTGGAACTGTGTGCGTGGCGCTGAGGAGCTCCTCGACGACCCTTTTCTGTTGGTCGCGGGTAGTGATCCTGTCGATGTGATGTCACTTCTGGATGCTGCGCAAGAGGACCAGTGTAAATAGAGAGGTGAGACTCACTCCGAAAAGGTCGCATGAATAGCTGAGGTGTTCGCGCTGACTTTTCGGTTGTTGCTTTTTGTTGAGCACATGTTTACTTCATTCGCGCTGTTAGGCTGACCGAGTGACTGGTTGGTTGGTTGTACACACACAGATGACGGACAGCGATACCAGAATGACACGTCACGCACACAAACAGGTAATACCTTGATGCTTTGACTCGCGCGTTTGCAATCTTAGTAGGTCTTCGAGAACGTCTTGGTCTCGACCTTCGCGCCGGACTTGTTGTAGATGTTGTACGTGGTCGTAATCGTGCGCGCCGCCATGTCAACCTCGTACACCGCGTAGCCGTAGTTGCGGCTGTAGTAGACTTTCTCGGCCTTCGTGCCCGGGGACGACTCGCCAAAGTCGATCGCGCGACCGCCGCCGCCGATGAGCGAGTAGTCGATGTTGTTCGCGCGCAGCAGCTGCATGTCGTGCTCGTGGCCGCAGATGTACGTCTTGACCTTGGTGTTGGCTTTCCAGATGTTGTTGAGCTTCTGCATGTTGCTGTCCGAGTTGTCGCCGCGTCCACCTTGCGAGTAGATGTGGTAGTGGCCGAGCGCGAGCACGAAGTCCGCGGTCGGGTCCTGCACCTGGCTCGTGACCCACGTCAAGTCGCTCGCGCCTACTGTGATCGTGTCGGTGAACACCATCTTGAACTTCTTGCCGCTCGCGCCGGTCACGTCGACGCTGTAGAACTCGTCCGGCATGATCCAGTACTTGGCGCCGGGCTTGGTGGACTTGGAGAAGTCGATCTGCGCGTTCGAGTTGCCGTAGTGATCGTGGTTCCCCAGGATCGAGAACCATGGAACAGTCAGCTTCGTGCCGATCGAGTAGCGGTTGTACCACGAGTTGGTCCACTGCGCGTCGCTCGTGCTGCTCACGCCGAGCGTGTAGAAGTTGTCGCCGGCGTTGAGCACAAAGTCGATGTTCGCGCTCTCGGCGAGGATGCCGTCACGCACGGCGTTCAGCGCGGTCGTGGCGCTCTTCTCGCCCCAGTCGCCGATGCCGACGAAGCGGATCTTGTCCGACGTGCAGCCCAGGTTCAGCAGCTGCGTGTTGGTGGACGTGGCAGTGAGCGTGCATTGGCTGGCGAGCACGGTAGCATCCGCGGCGATGCTCGCGAACTTGCCGCGGTTCTCCGCGACTTCCGTGGCGGTGGGCGACGCCACGAGCGGCACGTTGTACGCGATCGCGAGCTCTTCCACGGCTTTCTCGAAGCCCGCTTTCTCCGCCTCGGTCACCGTCGGCTCGAGCACGCGGAAGAACGTCGCGAGCTTCTCCACAGCCTTGTCAAAGCCTTCGACGCGGCTCGCGTCAGGGGTGGCAACAGCGAGCGAGATGGCTTGAGCGGTCTCGTTGACCTGCGTGTTGTTGTTGACGAGCTGAGGCTGGTCGAGCACGTCAGCGGAGCTCACAAGCAGCGCCGAGGCGAAGAGCACGAGTGCGGACAGAGCTTTGGATCCCAGCATGATGCGAATGGACTGGGTTGGTTGGAGAGTGCTGTGGAGCGAACGAGGAAAATCCGAAAGTGAGACCATCGGAGTGCGACGGGATCCGTGTCCACGCGAGTTTGGCTGTACTGTTGTCGCTTGAGCTCTCTCCTCGGAGGAGAGAGCGAGGAGAGCAGGACCATGCACGATGAGCTCCATCCAGGACTGCAACCAGGGACAGATCTGAGTCTGTATCGTGCACCGTTCGTCCATCGAAGGAGCAACAGATTCGGTCGAATTGGGGGACAGTGGGACCCGAAGCGAGCCAAAGCAGATGCGCAGATTCATCGGCAAACGAGCGAACGAACGCCCTCCTCACGTCGAATTTTGGTGGTGCTCCAAGTCTCCGCGTAAAAGCAAACCTTGCGCACACAGCGTGTGTCGAGTGTGGCGGCGCTCAGCTCAGTCCTGCACTTTCACCCAGTTCCGAGTGTAGCTACACCATCAGTAGGCTTCTCCCATGTTGTCCACGAGAAGCATCCTTAGTCTCCCTGTGTATTTCTCTGCTGGACCAACAAGGATCGAGACGAGTGATGCGTCGCATGGTTCTACGCTGTGCTAGTTGATTTCATCATCCAGCAGCTCGCATTGTCACCCTTCTCAGACACACCTGGCTTCCATTCCATAAACGAAGTAGTGCGGGAATCTCGACTGAAGAGCGATCTGAGTCTCCCGATCCTTTTCGCTGTTGAAGTGCAGTTCGCTACTACTGTAGATCGTAATCGTTCGGATGCCGAGTGCTTACACCCCTCGAGCTGTCTATTGCATTCGTGTAAAGCAACATCGAGCTGCCCGTTTCACTCTCTCTCTCTCTCTCTCTCTCGCGTCTACGATAGACAGACGCTGTTGCCGCACGAGAGACCGAGCAGCTACTGTCCAGGCTGATCGGAATGCTGATGACACACACCTCATAGATGTGTATTCGAATTCGGCGGTGTTGCTCATTGCATCCGGCTTCTTTCGGCTTTTCAGTGACCAGCAGAAGACGCAAGAGCACCTTGAAGCAGCAAACACAACTCTTTGCATGCTCGAAAGCCAGATCGTCTGTGGTCTTATTATGGTGACGCACGGTGCAGTACAAGAGCATTCAGATGCACTGTTCTTACAGTATTGTCTCGTTCACTTCAACACCCACCACCCAGCAAACTGGGTGTTTCAGCTCCATAATCGTGTCTATGTCTAATCTATCCTACCGTTTCTATCTACTGTGTTTCTAAATCTATTTTGACTGTGAATCGATCTTTTTTTCGCTAAGAAGCACCAACTCAAAACAAGGAGCTCCAGTTGGAAGAGCTCTTCCTAGTTCGCTCGCATCACTCGCTCTCTCACACCCGCCATGGCAGCAGCAGCCGACGCGTCCAAGAAGCTCCGCCGCGCCACGTGTATGCTACGCACACTCTCTCTGTACATGTATTGCTTCTATGCTGCTGCTGTGGTACCAACTGCATGGCTTGCCATGCCATCTCTTTGCTTTGGAACTGGTGCAGACGTGAAAGTGAAGGACCTGGCGCCAGGCTCGCAGGGTCACAACCTCGTGCTCAAGGTGGTGTCCATCGCACCCGCGGCGGAGAAGAAGCGCTACGACGGCAGCACGTCGCGGATCGCAGAGGCAGTTCTCGCAGACGAGACCGGCTGCGTCACGTTCACTGCGCGGAATGGTACGATTGTGAATGGACGGAATGGTCTCGCGACCACTGGACTGACGATGCCAGGTGTGTTGACGCGTTTGTGCATGCAGACCAGATTGATTTATTGAAGGAAGGCGCAGTGCTGGTTGTGCGCAACAGCAACGCGGACATTTTCAACGGCTTCATGCGCCTGAATGTGACACAGTGGGGCAAGCTCTCCCCGCACCCGGACGACATCGCATCCACGCCCAAGGCACCCGCGAAGGTCAACACAGAGAATAACGTGTCTTCGGTCGAGTACGAGCTCGTGACGGTGGAAGACACGGCGGACGAATGAGTGTGCGGCTCACTCATTCAACCCAATAGGACAGAAACAGATAAATGTGCGCAGCGCCATTTGTTTTAGGTCGACGCTGCGCGATCAACCCCCAAGTCAAGGAGGAGAAGAGGAAGAAACTGTTAACAAGAGAAATCAAGAAACAACGAATCCACAGCCAGCTCCAGCGCTGAGAGTGCGAGCAGCGAGCACACGTGACGGTGCGGCATGCGACAGACGACAGCGATGGCAGGAAACACGAAAAAAGGGGATCAAGAGTCGACGACTGAGCGAGCGATTGCGACCGAGCGAGCAGGCAGCACCAGCGGCGTCCATTACGACTGAGCGAGTCAGTAGCTGGCTACGGCGCAACAGTGTGCTTTGCTGAGCACTGCGGGTCGGTGCGAGTTGTGTTCACGTTCGCTCGTGCTGCTGCAGCTAACGTCCACATCCACCACTTCCTGCTGCTTCTTGTGCCTTTTCGCGATCGCACTTTGTCGCCTTCTGCTCAAAACTGCTATTGCCACGTCAGCTCATAATAGTAGCCCTCGATGTATCATGTGGCCCACATGACACATTTAAATGGCCTCCTATACACAGCTCAGAGCACAACTCCGCATCTTGGTATTTGTATGCTTCAAGTTGCCATGTGGATCACATAGTTTAGGGCACATGCTGGGCAATAATTCGACAGCAGCTTGATTGGCTGCTCAGAATGGATGGTTTTGCGGCAAAGCACGATGCGAGCACTTTAGTCATGAGCTGCGCTTTGCTGCCATCTGCAGACACTGCAGTCATTCCTGCTAAATCACAAGAAAGAAACAATGGGTGTTCGTACTAAGACCGTCAAGGGCTCCGCCATCAAGATCATCGAGAAGTACTACTCTCGATTGACTCTCGACTTCGACAACAACAAGCGTGTGTGCGATGAAGTCGCCATCATCCCATCCAAGCGCATGCGCAACAAGATCGCCGGTTACATCACGCACTTGATGAAGCGCGTGCAGCACGGCCAGGTGCGCGGCATCTCGCTCAAGTTGCAGGAGGAGGAGCGCGAGCGTCGCCTCGACTTCGTGCCAGAAGTGTCGGCCATCAACACGGAGAGCATCGAGATCGACAACGACACGAAGGACCTCTTGGCTCACTTGGACTTGAAGCTCGCTGGCGTCCACGTGCCACAGGTAAGCAGCCGCCGTCCCCATTCTCTTTCCCAACCCCAATGCCGGAGCCGATGAAAGAAAAAGAAAAAAAAAGAAGAGAAACAAACAAAGCGCTTTCCGATCGAGAGACTCGCAAGACGATCTCTCGGAGAGCCTTTGATCGGTGTACCCATTGCAACAACTGACTCGGAGGCGCTTCTCTCTCTCTCTTTCGATGAGGGGAAAGTGTCGCTTGGTTATCGCAAGGCATACCCACTGGTGGGGCTGCTGCTGCGAGCGTGTGTGTGAATGCGGACGAGAGCTGTCTCTCGCTGCGTCTGCGCCTCAGGGCTTCATCGCAACGCACGCGGCACAGTCACCCGCTTGTCTTCTCTGGACTCTCTCTCATCGGCTCCTTCGGCACCATTTCTCGCGAATGGTCCGAGGTCGCAGCCTGCTAACGTTGACCTTTGTGCATCTCTTTCTCTTATGAGCAGCCAAAGACCCGTGAGCACCACCACCACCGCAACTAAGAAGTTCGAGCAATGGAGCCTCTAGTGTCGCAGCGACTGGTAGATTGGACCGGGCAGGAATGGCAACTTCGGACAGGGGACCTTGGTTTGTTTAACTGAACTGAATTGAACCGCCGATCCCATGTTGATCTTTCTTACGCTGCTGGTGTTTTGTTGCGTTGATTGCTCTTGCTAAAACTCGGTGGACTGCTTCATGATGGAGAAGAACTCGGTCAGGTCGATCTCGCCGTCCTGGTTCTGATCAAACTCGTCGATCATGGCCGGAGGAGGATAGAGAGCCATAGTCGCGCCACTGCTGATTAGCTCTGTGCATTAAGAAAGGCACTCCCAAATGCACGCCATCACCTGCAGCTCGTCGTCGCCGAGGTTCTCGCCCAGCTCCTTCGCGACGCGCCTCATTTTCTATGAAAACACACACAGCACAGCCTCGCTTACAGACCTCTCTTGCTCGTTGCTCACCCGCAATGTGATTTGACCGCTTCCATCTTCGTCAAACAGCGCAAACGCCTGTCACAACAGCATCATCAACACGAAACCCAGTCACAAAGCATCGTTAGAGAGACAGTCGTTATGCCGACAGACAACAAGCGACAAGCGACAATTCTCACTCTTGCGATCTCTTCATCGGGGTCTCGAGCGAGGATCTTTCGTCGCACTGCAACCACACGCGCACACACAAAAGGAAACACAATAAACACCATGCAGTCCACAATCTGGAACTCACTGCAGATCTAGAGACTCGCACTGATCTCCATGTAGTCGCTGAACTCGACACGCCCCGAGCGGTTGATGTCCACTTCCTCCACGAGCTCCAGAACCTCGCGCTTCTTCACCTGGAACCCCAGCGCGCGCATCAGCACCTGCATTGCAACAACCAGACAAATGTGATCACCCACACACAACATCAACAAGAGTCGCACAAGCGCTCACCTTGAGCTCGTGGTAGTCGACGCTGCCGTTCTTCTCAGCGTCAAAGGGCTCGAACGCCTCCTTGAGCTCTTTCTCCTGGTCGTCCTGCAGCTCCTGCTTCGTGCGGCGATTGCGCGTGTGCGCAACGCCAGCACTACCATTCGCACCAACGCCACTGTTCCGCCCGCCTCTCAGCGCATTGCTGCTGGCGCTAATGCTGCTGTTGTTGTTACCGCGCGCGCCGCTGCGGCTTCCGCGAAGCGCGTACGATCCGCTCTCCACACGGCGCATTCTCGGTAATCTCGAAATGGTCCTTTAGCATCTATTGCTCAACATTGACATTGCCTCACACCTCTTCAAGATCGCTTTTGGATCCACAGTGACGCGTCACTAAAACGAATGTTGCAGCAGCATTTTTCGCGCGCAGTTGACAGCAATTCATCACCACAGGAATAACACGATGAACGTGGCGGCGTTCTCGACCGGGATCTCGATCCGATGGCCGCACGCCGACCGCATGCGCGCGGCGACGACCGTGGGCGTGTCTCCATTTGCAGACGATCTGCCGTCGCCATCACCACCAGCAGCAGTATCAGCAGGCTCTCGCCGTCGTGATGAAGTCGACGACAACGCGGACGCAGCAAAGAAAGCAGGGGACGAGCAGCAAGAGCTCCCAAAATCGACTGTAAAAGCTGCCACCTACACATCCAAGAGCGACGAGGAGAGCTACGGCGCGTGCCAAGAGCTCGCGTACCAGTACGCGGTGGAGCAGACCAAGTCGGCGGTGCGCACCGTGCTGCTCAAGGCGAACACGAACTGCTACCACCAGGTGCTGAAGTACTTTGAAAAGTATATGAGCGCCTCGACGTCAACACCAATGCCAGCAGCAACACCGAGAGCAACGTCGCCCATAACGAGCGTACTGGAATCAGTGGTGGCGTTCCCAGAGTTCCACGGCTTCCCCACGGCGGCGATCGTCGCTGGCACGGACGCGACGTTCAGCGAAGTGTGGGTGAACCCGCTCCGCCAGGTGCTGCAGCGCTCGTTCCCGCTGATCTTCGTCGTCCGCGAGGATTTCCAGAACGCGAGGCGTGTCGTCGAGTGGATGGTTGAGCAGCTGGACACCGTCAAGCGCGCGCGGGAGCGCGAAGAAGCCTGGCTGCTGCACCAGATCGACGCGTTCGACATGCTCGACACGCCCGCGCAGGCTGCCGAGAAGGCGGAAGTCCATGCGACGAGCCGTCTCGCGTCACTCCGCGATCGGTCTACTCTGTCAGTGTCACTACGAGGCGGATATGCAAAACAATTGGGTGGCGGTGACGCGTCGTCGTCGAAGCGGGGGAGAGCTGGTGGCGACGAGAATGACAAGGATGATGATTTTGTGGCGTTAGAGGATGATGACGACGACGACAGTGACGATGACGACGATGTCGATAGCGACGGTGGCGGCTGGACAAGAAGCTCCCGCAAGAAGCGCAAACGCCCCAAAGGAGCAGCTTCATCCTCGGCTGCTGGTGCCCACACGTACTCGAAATGGACGATGGAACAGCTTCTCGTGCGCATTCAGACGGATTTGGAGGTGCTCATGGGCGAGAACGACCCCTTCAAGATGTGGGTGACGGCACTGCACGACCTCATTGACGACAAGCTGGACAGCGAATTGCAGAGCCACAGGGGTGAAAAGGATCTGGAGCGCTCACTGCAGCGCTACAATGAAGCCATTGACTGGCTCAAGAAGCGCATCTTTGCATGCCGTTCACTGCCAGGCAACAGCAGTAGCAGCAGTGGGAGTTCTACCAGTCAATCGACGTCGGTGAGAGTGTGCTCGACCGAGTTCTCGTTGGCGCAGATCCTGCACCAAGTGATGAAGAAGTTCCTCGCGTTCCTGGACGAAGCCGCGTCTGCAGTAGCTGGACAGGCAGCCTCAGTAGTTGCCGCTGGTGGTAAGAATGACTCGGATCTCCGCGCAGTGCGCATCGCTAAAGAACGGGAGCTGCTGGATCGCTGGCGTCGGCGCATGACTGGGTTCCTCAAGCGCCACGAGGACTACTACCAGCTCCACCACTACAACGCCAAGCAGTACGACAAGGATCCGCGCAAGCCGTTCTTTCTCATCTGCATCGAACAGCTCGAAGCGTTCAACCAGCAAGTGCTCGACGACTTTCTCGTGATCTGGACCAACTTTTCACGACAGAATGCAATCGCAGCAGCAAGCAACTATCGCCAGGGAAGTGTGGAAATTGGTTCGCGCATGGGGTTTATCGTTGGCGTCGCGTCGTCGGCGTCCCCGGCGCTGCGCCACCTGAACCTGTCGATCGTCTCGCAGATCGACATGCAGTTCTTCTCACTCGAGGACTCGCGCAAGTGCTTTGACGACATCCTCGAGGCGCTGATCGTCGACACGAACCTGCCGCTCTGTCTCAGCGGTGACGTCATGCGCTGGGTCGCGGGTCGCCACCGGACCACCCAATCAATCACGATGTTCCTCCACGCGCTCGAGTTTCTGTTCTTCACGCACTTCAAGCACGTGAAGTGGAGTTTCCTGAGCCATTTCTGCTTGGAGGCGCACTGGAGCAAGCCGCTGCAGAGCGTCCTGGCGCCGTCCAAGCGCATCGCGCAGTGGAAGCGGCGCACCAACTTCCAGGCGTCGACGATGCACGACTACCTGCTGCTGTTCAGCGACCCGAAGCTCGACCAGCTGCGCGAACTCGTGTTTCCTGTCGGCAAGCCCGAGGGCGATTGGCTCGAAGTGCTGCTGGACGATGTCGCTTGGCTGCGGCAACAGCGCGCGAACTGGGCGGTCGGCTGGAAGTGCTTCCGCGTGGCGTGCTCGTGGCTCGACATTGAGCTCCAGGGTGACGAGTTCTCGTCGTACCTCGCGTCGGCGCTGGACGGGAAGCTGGCGAACACGACGAAGATCCACATGATCACGCAGAAGCTCGAGAGCTGCTCGTTACGGATCGTGTCGTGTCTGATCGAAGACTGGAAGGCGATCTGCCAGGCAGCTTCTGCTGGGAAGAGGGAGAGCAAGAGCTTAGAAGAGGAGAGCGACGTGCATAGAAACCTGCTGTCCAAGCTCGTGACGCAGCTGGGTGAGCTCGTGCTTCTCTGTCAGTTCGCGATGGAGACGCACAAGGAGGCGACGACCCAGAAAATGCTGGCGAAGCTTCGTCAGGAAATCAAGAACGCGTTCAGCGACAAACTCATCGTTGGGCTCGTGCAGACGCCTCGCACGCGCCTGAGAAGCAGTCCACAAGTGCTCCAGTGGGTGACGGTCACGGACGTGGAGACGCTGGAAGACCGACTGCACTTCAACTACTACGACCGACTCAAGGAGCTGTTGCTGGAGATCGAAGAGGGTGAGCACGGCGGCGGCCACGCGGGAGGCACGTCCTGGGTCAACGACGTGAGTCTCGCGTTCCTCTACTACCAGGAGAGCGCGGGCATCTACCTGAGCCTGAGCGACTGGTACGAGACCTTTGCGGATGCGCTGGGGGACGAGTTTGTGGTTAGCAGCGACAAGAAGAAGAAGAAGGTGAAGGCGAGCGCGGAGGAGCAGGAGGCGATCGACATCGAGACGAAGGCGCGTTTCCTGCGCGCGTTCTGCACGCTGCGTCACTGGGGCTTCGTCAAGAGTATCGGCAGCAGCGAGAGCGACACGATCGAGAAGGTCGTGTTTATTTAAACCAGAGGCAAGAGAACAACAGCCCATAGAGAGAGAGAGAGAGACTGTGATGTGCATGTAGAACGACGCTTCTTTTTGTGTGAGGAGGCATATTACTATTATAATAGAGGGGTGGAGAGAGATGGAGAGGCAGGAAAGAATGGCATGGCGCAGACGCAATCTTCTGAGGCTCGGCTGAAAGCGATATGAAGTGACGAGTCGCCACGATGCTCCACTTTGGTCAGCACGACACCGTGCCGTTCACTTGCTCCCGTGCTTTGCCATCTTTGCCAGTGGCCAGCTGAGTCCAAGTCTGCATGGGGATTTTCGGCTTCTTTGTGTTGTTGCTTTAATCTTCGCCCCGCTCAATAGCTGCCCAACAGAAACGTACACCAGACACAAGTCAGCACACACACACATATCCACACACGCTCACGGGAGAGGGCTGCAATCATGAGCATGAAAGACGCACCGCCTGTGTTGTAATGCAGCAGCTTCTCGATGAGGTCGACGTGCGTGAGCATCATGCGGCGGCAGCAGTAGCGCTTGAGCGAGAGCTCGTCCAGCGCATCGCGCTCCGTGTAGTCGGCGCGCAGCAGACCGAGGTACGTCTCCCACTTGTTCGCGAGCACCTTGCCGCACGTGAAGTAGCGGACGGGGACGATCATTCTGGCGGCAGCTTCTGCTTGCTTGTTGCGTGCTGGAAATGGCGACTGAAGCAGGTTTTTGTATTAGGAGATCAACCAGCTCTGTCGTTCAAGTCTGAAAGCAACGATTTAGTCGCCAGCCAACAGCTCCACGATCACTTTCACCCAATCATGCGCTATTGTTCTCATTT